>JAWNPS010000160.1:8407500-8521275 GCA_035047385.1 Drosophila tripunctata | reverse complement strand
AAATACATGTTTTTGACAAATATCTCGGTAACTATAACACCTAGGGTCACCAATTTTGGCACTCAAGTTGCCATTTGCAATATAAAGACAATGCCATCAAAATTTTTTGGATGCCACGCCCCCTTCGCCCACAAAAAGCCCAACTTCTTTGTAACTTTGCATGCCTGCGATTCACTTATTTCTTATCTTATAGTTTTGTAACTTAGAATATACCAGCAGACAAATAATATCAAACGATTGTAAAAATTTCATCAAAATCGGACTATAAATAAAAAAGTTTTTCCTACAACGAAAATCGATACTTTCAAGCAAGGCATAGCCACGTGCATTGCACTGAGCTGTGCACACAAGCAACGAAAACGAATAACGTGCGAGCGAGACAGACATACAAATATGTGTGCATGTGAAGTTATTGGAACAGCAACTCCGATTTGAACTCATATAATTGGAAAAGAAGCTCAGAGGGTATTACACGGTCGGCATGCCCGACTGACATTTTCTTTCTTGTTTTGAGACCGAAATGCAAACAAAATTTTTGGATTTTTTATTTTTAAATTTCGGAGTACATGAAAATTTTCAGAAAACAATAAACTTACAATATTCAATTTCAATATGTTTCAGACTATAGATTTTGAGAACGAAAAATTTTTTGGATTTTTTTTTTGAAAAATGTCGGGGTACATGAAAATTAAAAAAAAAATTTTAATATTCAGTTTTATAAAGGTTTTGACTATATTTTTTTAAACCGAAATGCAAACAAAATATTTGTATTTTTTTAAGTTTCGGAGTACATGAAAATTTTCAGAAAACAATAAACTTTACAATATTCAATTGCAATATGTTTCGGACTATAGATTTTGAGAACGAAAAATTTTTTGGATTTTTTTCAAAAATGTCGGGGTACATGAAAATTAAAAAAAAATCAAATTACAATATTCAGTTTTAACAAGTTTAAGACTATATTTTTTGAGACCGAAATGCAAAAAAAATTTTTGGTTTTTTTTTTTTTTTAAATTTAGGAGTACATGAAAATTTTCAGAAAAAATTAATTTACAATATTCAGTTTCAACAAGTTTCAGACTATAGATTTTGAGAACGAAATGCAAAAACAAATTTTGGATTTTTTTTTTTTTAAATGTCAAGGGCTATTTTTTTTTTTGTTTAAATTTCGGAGTATATGAAAATTTTCAGAAAAAAAATCAACTTACAATATTCAGTTATAACAAAATTCGGACTATATTTTTATACCCTCTGAGGGGTATATTGGGTTTGTCAGAAGAGGAAAAGTATGTAACAGGCAGAAGAAGGCGTTTCCGACCCCATAAAGTATATATATTCTTGATCAGCATCACAAGCCGAGTCGATATAGCCATGTCCGTCTGTCCGTCTGTCCGTCTGTCCGTCTGTGCGTCTGTGCGTCTGTGCGTCTGTCCGTATGAACAAACAGATCTCAGAGATGGTAAGAGCTACAATATCCGTTTTAGTCAGTATCGACCACATATTTAGTCAGTCAATACAAGTTTGTTTCCTTTTTTTGATGCCACGCCCCATTCGCCCACAATAAGCGAAAAACCAGACATACCTCGGGAAAAATACATGTTTTTGGCAAATATCTCAGTTAATATAACACCTAGGGACTCCAATTTTGGCATACAGGTTACTAGATGCAATATAAAGATAATGCCATCAACATTTTTTGGATGCCACGCCTCCTTCGCCCACAAAATGCACAACTTCCTTGTAACTTTGCAAGCGGCGGGCTCACTTATTTCTTAACGTATAGAGTTGTAACTCAGTATATATCTGCAGACAAATAATATCAAACGATTGTGAAAATTTCATCAAAATCGGACCATAATTAAAAAAGTTTTTCATACAACGCAAATCGTTCCTTTCAAGCGAGTCATAGCCACGTGCATTGCACTGAACTGTGCACATAAGCAACGAAAACGAAAAACGTGTGAGCGAGATAGAAATACAAAATGTGTGCATGTTAAGTTCTTGCAGCAGCTACTCCAATTGGAACTCATATAAATGAAAACGAAGCTCAGAGGGTATTACACGGTCGGCATGCCCGACTGACATTTTCTTTCTTGTTTTGAGAACGAAATGCAAAAAAAAATTTTTGGATTTTTTTTTTTTTTAAATTTCGGAGTACATGAAAATTTTCAGAAAATAATCAACTTACAATATTCAGTTATAACAAGTTTCAGACTATATTTTTTGAGAACGAAATGCAAAAAAAAATTTGTGGATTTTTTTTTTTATTTAATGTCAAAGTCCATGAAAATTAAAAAAAAAATCAAATTATAATATTCAGTTATAACAAAATTCGGACTATATTTTTTTGAGAACGAAATGCAAAAAAAAATTTTTGGATTTTTTTTTTTTTTTTAAATTTCGGAGTACATGAAAATTTTCAGAAAAAAATCAACTTACAATATTCAGTTTTAACAAGTTTCAGACTATAGATTTTGAGAACGAACAATTTTTTGGATTTTTTTTTTGAAAAATGTCGGGGTACATGAAAATTAAAAAAAAAAATCAAATTTTAATATTCAGTTTTGTCAAGTTTTTGACTATATTTTTTTAAACCGAAATGCAAAGAAAGTTTTTGAATTTTTTTAAATTTCGGAGTACATGAAAATTTTCAGAAAAAAATTAAATTACAATATTCAGTTTCAACAATTTTCAGACAATAGTTTTTGAGAACGAAATGCAAAAAAAAAGTTTTGGATTTTTTTTTTAAATTTCGGAGTACATAAAAATTCTCAGAAAAAAATTAATTTACAATATTCAGTTTTAACAAGTTTTTCACTATATTTTTTGAAACCGAAATGCAAACAAAATATTTGGATATTTTTTTTTAATTCCGGAGTACATGAAAATTTTGAGAAAAAAATTAACTTACAATATTCAGTTTCAACAAGTTTCAGACTATAGATTTTGAGAACGAAATGCAAAAAAAAAATTTTGGATTTTTTTTTTTTAATGTCAAGGTCCATGAAAATTAAAAAAAATTAAGTTACAATATTTAGTTATAACAAGTTACAGACTATAGATTTTGAGACCGAAATGCAAAAAAAAAATTTTGGATTTTTTTTTTAAATTTCGGAGTACATGAAAATATTCAGAAAAAATCATTTTTAACAAGTTTTAGACTATAGATTTTGAGAACGAAAAATGTTTTGGATTTTTTTCAAAAATGTCGGGGTACATGAAAATAAAAAAAAATTAAATTACAATATTCAGTTATAACAAGTTTCAGACTATATTTTATACCCTCTGAGGGGTATATTGGGTTTGTCAGAAGTATGTAACAGGCAGAAGGAGGCGTTTCCGACCCCATAAAGTATATATATTCTTGATCAGCATCAACAGCCGAGTCGATATAGCCATGTCCGTCTGTCCGTCTGTCCGTCTGTCCGTCTGTCTGTCTGTCTGTCTGTGCGTCTGTCCGTATGAACAAACAGATCTCAGAGATGGTAAGAGCTACAAGTTCAAACTTGGTCAGTATCGATCACATATTTAGTCAGTCAATACAAGTTTGTTTCCTTTTTTTGATGCCACGCCCCATTCGCCCACAATTAGCGAAAAACCAGACATACCTCGTAAAAAATACATGTTTTTGACAAATATCTCGGTAACTATAACACCTAGGGTCACCAATTTTGGCACTCAAGTTGCCATTTGCAATATAAAGACAATGCCATCAAAATTTTTTGGATGCCACGCCCCCTTCGCCCACAAAAAGCCCAACTTCTTTGTAACTTTGCATGCCTGCGATTCACTTATTTCTTATCTTATAGTTTTGTAACTTAGAATATACCAGCAGACAAATAATATCAAACGATTGTAAAAATTTCATCAAAATCGGACTATAAATAAAAAAGTTTTTCCTACAACGAAAATCGATACTTTCAAGCAAGGCATAGCCACGTGCATTGCACTGAGCTGTGCACACAAGCAACGAAAACGAATAACGTGCGAGCGAGACAGACATACAAATATGTGTGCATGTGAAGTTATTGGAACAGCAACTCCGATTTGAACTCATATAATTGGAAAAGAAGCTCAGAGGGTATTACACGGTCGGCATGCCCGACTGACATTTTCTTTCTTGTTTTGAGACCGAAATGCAAACAAAATTTTTGGATTTTTTATTTTTAAATTTCGGAGTACATGAAAATTTTCAGAAAACAATAAACTTACAATATTCAATTTCAATATGTTTCAGACTATAGATTTTGAGAACGAAAAATTTTTTGGATTTTTTTTTTTGAAAAATGTCGGGGTACATGAAAATTAAAAAAAAAATTTTAATATTCAGTTTTATAAAGGTTTTGACTATATTTTTTTAAACCGAAATGCAAACAAAATATTTGTATTTTTTTAAGTTTCGGAGTACATGAAAATTTTCAGAAAACAATAAACTTACAATATTCAATTGCAATATGTTTCGGACTATAGATTTTGAGAACGAAAAATTTTTTGGATTTTTTTCAAAAATGTCGGGGTACATGAAAATTAAAAAAAAATCAAATTACAATATTCAGTTTTAACAAGTTTAAGACTATATTTTTTGAGACCGAAATGCAAAAAAAATTTTTGGTTTTTTTTTTTTTTTAAATTTAGGAGTACATGAAAATTTTCAGAAAAAATTAATTTACAATATTCAGTTTCAACAAGTTTCAGACTATAGATTTTGAGAACGAAATGCAAAAACAAATTTTGGATTTTTTTTTTTTTAAATGTCAAGGGCTATTTTTTTTTTTTGTTTAAATTTCGGAGTATATGAAAATTTTCAGAAAAAAATCAACTTACAATATTCAGTTATAACAAAATTCGGACTATATTTTTATACCCTCTGAGGGGTATATTGGGTTTGTCAGAAGAGGAAAAGTATGTAACAGGCAGAAGAAGGCGTTTCCGACCCCATAAAGTATATATATTCTTGATCAGCATCACACAGCCGAGTCGATATAGCCATGTCCGTCTGTCCGTCTGTCCGTCTGTTTTTTGCGTCTGTGCGTCTGTGCGTCTGTCCGTATGAACAAACAGATCTCAGAGATGGTAAGAGCTACAATATCCGTTTTAGTCAGTATCGACCACATATTTAGTCAGTCAATACAAGTTTGTTTCTTTTTTTGATGCCACGCCCCATTCGCCCACAATAAGCGAAAAACCAGACATACCTCGGGAAAAATACATGTTTTTGGCAAATATCTCAGTTAATATAACACCTAGGGACTCCAATTTTGGCATACAGGTTACTAGATGCAATATAAAGATAATGCCATCAAAATTTTTTGGATGCCACGCCTCCTTCGCCCACAAAATGCACAACTTCCTTGAAACTTTGCAAGCGGCGGGCTCACTTATTTCTTAACGTATAGAGTTGTAACTTAGTATATATCTGCAGACAAATAATATCAAACGATTGTGAAAATTTCATCAAAATCGGACCATAATTTAAAAAGTTTTTCATACAACGCAAATCGTTCCTTTCAAGCGAGTCATAGCCACGTGCATTGCACTGAACTGTGCACACAAGCAACGAAAACGAGAAACGTGTGAGCGAGATAGAAATACAAAATGTGTGCATGTTAAGTTCTTGCAGCAGCTACTCCAATTTGAACTCATATAAATGAAAACGAAGCTCAGAGGGTATTACACGGTCGGCATGCCCGACTGACATTTTCTTTCTTGTTTTGAGAACGAAATGCAAAAAAAAATTTTTGGATTTTTTTTTTTTTTTTAAATTTCGGAGTACATGAAAATTTTCAGAAAATAATCAACTTACAATATTCAGTTATAACAAGTCTACAGACTGATATTTTTTGAGAACTGAAATGCATATGAAATTTGTGGATTTTTTTTTTTATTTAATTTCAAAGTACCATGAAAATTTTGAAAAAAAAATCAAATTAAAATATTTAGTTATAACAAAATTCGGACTATATTCTTTGAGAACGAAATGCAAACAAAATTGTTGTGATTTTTTTTTTTTAAATTTCGGAGTACATGAAAATTTTCAGAAAAAAATCAACTTACAATATTCAGTTCTTAACAAGTTTCAGACTGTAGATTTGTGAGAACGAATAATTTATTTGGATTTTTTTTTTTGTAAATTGTCGGGGTACATGAAAATTAAAAAAAAAATCAAATTATAATATTCAGTTTTGTCAAGTTTTTGACTATATTTTTTTAAACCGAAATGCAAAGAAAGTTTTTGCATTTTTTTCAAATTTCGGAGTACATGAAAATTTTCAGAAAACAAATTGTAAATTACAATATTCAGTTTCAACAATTATCAGACAATAGTTTTTGAGAACGAAATGCAAAAAAAATTTTTGGATTTTTTTTTTAAATGACTAGAGTACATGAAAATTTAAAAAAAACAAAATCTGTTGGGATTTTTCTATTTACGTAGGCGGGGAATACCGTATAAAAGAAAACGAAGCTGTTCAATCGGTTAATGCTTTAATAGAACTGAACTTAATTTCACAATACATGAAGTGCTTACATATTAACATAGAGTTGCCAGATTATATTCAGCTTACTGGTAATGTTAACGTAACTCTGCTAAATAACATAATTTCAACACTTTTGCTTAAGCTAAATATTATCTGTAATATTAATTAAACTACCAATCCAAGAGATTCAACAAATCCGCAATGCTTTTGCTTACTTAAACATTTTGTTAATACATCTGCTACATTCTGTTCTGTACTTATGTATTCTAGGTTAATTTCATTATCGCGTACCTTTTCGCGTATAAAATGAAACTTAACATCAATATGTTTAGTGCGTTTATGATGAACTGGATTTAGCGCTATTTGTTTTGCGCTAATGTTGTCGCAGTAGATAGTCATCGGCTCCTGATTTATATATCCGATTTCCTGAAGTAGTCTGCGTAGGTATACTGCTTCTTTTGCTGATGTTGACAACGCTACGTATTCTGCTTCTGTACTACTTTGTGCGACGACGGTTTGCTTTGTTGAAGCCCATGAAAAAGCACTTCCAGCCAAAAAGAATGCGTAACCGGAATATGATTTCCTGTCAAGCACATCGTTGGCCCAGTCTGCATCTGCATATCCTACCACAGGATCTGATGATTTCTTATAAACCAAGGTCAGGTTTATTGTTCCGGCTAGATAACGCAACACATGCTTTGCTGCAGTTTGGTGCTCCACGTGAGGGTTGATGTTGCTCTGCGACAGTTTGCATATGGAGTGCAAAATATCAGGACGACTCAAGACTTTGCACATTCACTGTTTGTGCAACCAGCTTGAAAACCAGGATCTAAAGGTGTAGATACATGACGGCAGCTTTCCATACCATACATTTTCAACAGTTCGTTAATGTATTTCTTTTGACACACTCGGATTGTGCCCTGCTTGCCTTCTCTTTGTACCTCCAAGCCAAGGAAATAATTTAGCTGGCCTCCATCTTTCATATCAAACTTTGATCTTATTTGCTTCTTGATGTCATTGATGTTTTCTTCAGTTGGACTTATGATGATCAAGTCGTCAACGTATACAGCGATGTAGCTGAACTTTTGCTCTTGTTCTCTGATTTTTGCTTCTCTGAAATCCCATTTTCTGGAGAACTTCGTTTAGAGTATCGTTCCAAACTCTGCCAGACTGCTTCAGCCCATATATGGCTTTACGTAGTTTGAGAACCTTGCTACTGTTCTGCTCATCAACAAAGTTTTGCGGTTGCTTCAGATAAACGTCTTCATCCAGCTTGCTGTTCAGGTATGCATTCGATATGTCGACTTGGTGCATATGCAACTTCTTTTCAGCTGCAATAGCTAGCAGCATCCTGATTGTCTCGTAACGTATAACAGGTGAATACGTTTCCCAATAGTCCACTCCAAGCTGTTGTCCGCATCCTTTGGCTACTAGTCGCGACTTAAACCTTTCGATTTCACCATCTTTGTTTTTCTTAACTCGAAAAACCCATTTCGTGCCTATAGCTTTTGCATTGTGCGGTAGGTCAACTAATGACCATGTGTCATTTGCTATAAGAGCGTCGTATTCGCATCGCATTGATTTTTGCCACTCATGCTTGTTTTCGCCGCCTAATGCCTCTTGCACTGATTGCGGTGTTTCGATGTCATTTATTTGGTTGATATTTTGCAGCATCTGGTACTCCTTTCTTGGTCTACCAGGCAACCCTGTACGAACAATTTTGGGTCTGCCAGGCCCACGCCTTGGTTGCTCGTTGTTTTCGTCGGAGTTATCATCGCTTGTTTCATCGTCGCTTGCGCTTACAAACTGCTCCCCATCATCGCTGCTGTCAACATTGCGACTGATCACGGGCTGCTCTTCGATTTCAGCTGGCTCTGGAGCTTCCCTAGTTGACTCAAAGCGAATTATGTTTGTTGCGAAGTCGTTATTAATGTCGTCATTAAGGTGATCTTTTTTAGTACAAAACTCACCCTCGACAAACTTGACATCGCGGCGCTCAATGACTCCTCGCTTTTCTGGATCATAAAGGCGGTATGCTTTTGCTCGAAAAGAATAGCCCACAAAAACGTACTGTTTTCCTTTTGCCTGGAACTTTGACTTCTGCGTTTTATCCAGTGCAAAAACTCTTGATCCAAAAATTCTTAGATGCTTCACCGATGGCATTCGCTTGTTCCATACTTCAAATGGGGTTCGACCATTTATGGCTCGTGATGGACATCGGTTTCTCAGATATGCTGCTGTTTGCACGGCCTCTGCCCACAAAAACTCCTCTAAATTTGCATGAATTAGCAAACTTTTGGCCATTTCAACGATCGTGCGATTTGCGCGTTCAGCAACCCCGTTTTGCTGTGGTGTATACGGAACGGTTAACTGGCGCCTTATACCGCACTGGCTCAAATAACTGTCAAATTCGTTGTTAACAAATTCTTTGCCATTGTCACTTTGCAAACATTTGATTTTCTTGCCTGTTTGACATTCTACGTAATTTTTGAACATTTTGAATTTTTCAAACACTTCGTTTTTGGCACTCAAAAAATATACGTGAATTTTTCGAGAAAAATCGTCAATAAACGTTACGAAGTATCGATTTCCAGCAAGTGTCTTTTTGTTCATTGGACCGCAAACATCTGTGTGTATCAGCTCTAGCAAACCCTTTGTCACACGATTAGCCTTCTTTGGAAACGGCAGCGCGCATAGTTTAGCTTTGTTGCAAGTATCACAATTTATGTCAGACCGAATGCTTGGAAAAAACATACCCGTCACTAATTTTTCTTCTTCAAGTTTCTTAAGGCTTTGAAAATTTAAGTGTCCGTACCGATTATGCCACTTTGTTGCAGAGTCATTTAACATATGAACCGAACTTATTTTAGGTTTCATATTGTAAACATACAAATTGTTTTCTAGTGCTGCTTTTAACATTGGCTTTCCGTGTTTGTTTTTTATCACCGCTTCTTTATTTCCAAATGTTGTGAAATACTGGAACTCGGCTGCCTGGCTGACTGACAAAAAATTCATTTGCAGTTCTGGAACATACAAAACGTTCCGCAATTCAAAATTAATGTCGTTTGCCCTGAATTTTACTGTGCCTGTTCCTGGTGATTCAATGTATTTTTCTGCAGCTAGTTTCACCATAGACTTTTTCTCTTTGTAGTTTTCTAACATACCTAACTCACAACACATATGAGAAGTGGCACCACTATCGACACACCATGTATATTTATTTTGCGTGGCAATGCTGTTGCATGTATGCAGAAGACAGTTATTCTCTTGCTCTTCTTTTTCATACTTATTCTCCTTCTTGTTTCGACAGTCAACAGCTCGGTGGCCCGACTTGTTACAGTTATAACATTTTCCCTTGAATTTGTCTTTTGCGTCGTTTCGTTTTTTGCTGCGACATTCGCTCTGCTTTGGTTCGTCTTTATTTTTTTGCGCTCGTATGCACATACACAGCTTGTGTCGAACGATCATGCTCATCTGCTTCTTCTTTGCGTGCGCCTTCTTCTAGAAGTTTCGATTTTACTGCGTCGAACGTTGGTAAAGTGTCACGCGTCTCTATGGCAACAATAAAATTCTCGAAATTACTGGGCAGGCTGGTTAGCAACATTATCACTTTTAGCTCGTCATTTAGCTTAATGTCCAATTCCGCTAACTTGTCAGTAATTTCGACGAATGAATTTATATATTCGGACACTTTATCGCCTTGTTTCATTTTCAACCGAATAAGTTTTTGATAAAGTTGAACTTTTCTTACAGGACCGACCTGAACATGCACTTGCTTTAGCGAATCCCATGCGTCCTTTGCTGTTGTGCACGTCTTAATGTGCATCAACTGAGACGGTTTTACGTTTAGGATTATGCAAGCTAACGCTTTTTGATCACTTTTGGTCCATTGTGCAGCAGTATTGGCGTCTTCCGGCCTAACTAGGGTGCCATTCGTAACATCCCACACATCTGCTGTCACTAACACACTGCGCATAGTCATGCACCATGTTTCGTAATTTTCTTCACTTAGTTTTTCAATTTGCAGTGATAAACTCATCATGCAACACTTTTTTCAAATTAGGGTACACAACCAAAATTTGCAGAGTTCTATACGTTTAAGGTACACAACCATAAACTTTTCAAATTAAGGAACACAACCGAAATTTTTATTATTAACCGACGTTGGGATTTTTCTATTTACGTAGGCGGGGAATACCGTATAAAAGAAAACGAAGCTGTTCAATCGGTTAATGCTTTAATAGAACTGAACTTAATTTCACAATACATGAAGTGCTTACATAGTAACATAGAGTTGCCAGATTATATTCAGCTTACTGGTAATGTTAACGTAACTCTGCTAAATAACATAATTTCAACATATATAAACACCATTTAGGGAAAATTGTCGAAATGAATTTAAGTCAAGATGAAGAATCTTCATTTAAAGCTGCTCATACATGTCATATTTGTAGCAAAGCATTTTCTGTTGAGGAATATAAAATTCGCGATCACGATCACCTTACTGGGAAATATAGAGGGGCAGCACATAATATATGTAACTTGCGGCATCAAATTCCTAAATTCGTACCCATATTTTTTCATAATTTCTCCAAGTATGACTCGCACTTGTTTATAAAAGAGCTTTGTGAAGTTAAGGGGGAAACTAAGGTTATCCCTTTAAATAAAGAACTCTACATTTCTATATGTAAATTTATTGAAATAAAAGATGAAGTGCTAGAAGAAAATAAAAATAAAAAGCATTTCCATAAAAATGGAATTTCACTTAGGTTTTTAAATTCAGTAAGATTCATGCCTTCAAGCTTAGATAGCCTTGCTAAAAATCTCATTGATGCAGATTTCAAAATTTTAAATAAATACTTTCCTGATATTGATCATTATATCTATGTTGACTCAAACGAAAAGCTTAACCAAACTGCACTACCTCCTAGAGAAATGTTTTTCAATGATCTCACGGAAGAAGAATGTTCGATAAAGAATTATGAACATGCGAAAAATGTTTGGGAAACACTCAACTGCCAAAGATTGGCTGATTATGCTAAACTCTATTTACAAACAGATGTTTGCCTCTTGGCAGATGTTTTTCAAAACTTTAGGGGAATTTGTAAGGAAATTTATAGTCTTGATCCGTGTCAATACTATACTATCCCAGGATTATCTTGGGATGCGATGTTAAAAACAACTGGTATTAAATTAGAACTTTTAACTGATGGTGATAAGTATAATTTTATAGAGAGAGGAATTAGAGGAGGTTTGGTTCAATGTTCAAAAAGACAGGCAATTGCGAACAACAAATATATGGCTAATTATGATAGTTCCAAGCCATCATCGCATATAGCCTATTTGGATGCCAATAACCAACGGGTGGTTTTAAGTGGATAGATGATTCCATTATCTCAAATATTTATTCCAACATTAATAATTTTACTATTTATGCAGTCTCAGACAGTAGCATCGGTCAAATATACTTACAAAATATACTTGGAATATCCACAAACCATTCACGATTACCATAATGATCTCCCATTCTGTCCTGAAAACAAGACTGCACCTAGCTCTAAGCAAAAAAAGTTGATTGCAAACTTGACCAGCAAATCTAAGTATCCTATTCACTATTTGGTATTAAAACAATGTTTACAAAACGGTTTGATAGAATTTTAGACTTGAATCAATCACCATGGTTAAGAAAATACATTGATTTAAATACCCAGAAACGAGCTTTGGCAACAAATGCATTTCAAAAAATTTCTTTAAACTAATGAACAACTCAGTTTATGGCAAGACAATGGAGAATGTAGATAAGCGAGTTGATGTTAGATTTGTCAACAGTTGGGAGACTATTAATAAAAGTTCTAGCGGTGCTCGAGACTTGATAGCGCGACCTAATTTTCATAGTAGCCTTAAGATAACTGATGATGTATATGTTATTCAATTAACAACAATGAATTGTGTATACAATTTATTTGGGACTGCGGACTGAACCCACAGAAACACATCCACAGTATCCTTAATCCAAACACTAACCAACACACCACCAACAAATCAGAAATAGCCGAGCTTTTTTCCACAAACTTTTCAAATGCATCACTCGATCACAATTTTTCCACCACATTCATACATGCAAAACAAGCTTCACTCACTAACGTTCACAGCCACTACCCCGCAAAAAGAGCACTAGAGATAGAAAAACAAATCACACTAATCGAATTTACAGCAGCACTAAATACTTTAAAAAGTAATACACCGGGACTAGACAGAATAAACTACCCCATGCTAAAAAACCTGGACATAACAACAAAAACCAGAATAATCAACCTACAGAATGAAATACTAAACAACTACATCCCCCAATCCTACAAGAACAGCATAATAATTCCAGTTCCAAAACCGCACACGGATAAATCCTCACTAAATTCCTACCGACCCATATCACTTAACCCATGCCTATCGAAAGTCCTAGATAAAATAATCGCAAAGCGACTGTGGTGGTTTATCTCTAATGATAAACTCATCCATATCAGTCAAACTGGTTTTAAAAAAGGGAAATCTACTATAGATAGTCTACTACTAGTAGACCACTTAATAGCAAGATCCATCTCCAGAAGAAATCACATATCGATAATATCACTCGACTTCGCAAAAGCCTTCGACAGAATCGGAATCCACTTAATCCTTGACCAACTCACAGAATGGAAAACGGGACCCAAAATCACTAGCTACATAAAGAACTTTATGAGAAATAGGAAAATTACCACACGCATCAACACAAACTTCTCACCCTTCCACCCCATTCAGAACGGCATACCCCAGGGCTCACCACTCTCAGTAGTCCTCTTCGTAATCGCCTACAACAAGCTCGCCCAAAGGCTCACCCAACATCCAAACACAAACTTAAGCGCCTACGCGGATAACTTCAACCTGATAATAAGACTTAAAAATAGGAAAAACATTAACATAAATCTGGTCCCCATCCTCACAACTATTCAAAATTGGTCCGACTACTCCGGAGCCGTGCTTTCTACCACGAAATGCAAACACATGCATGTCTGCAGAAAACACAACTGCAACTGCACCCTAAGTACCTGCAACACGCAAATCAAAAATGTCACTTCACTAAAAATACTAGGCCTCCACTTCAACAACAAACACAGATGGAACTCACACACAGAACAACTCACGCACAATCTTAAACAAACAATCAACATAATAAAATGCCTGTCATGTTCGAAATTTAACTGCAACACCTACACACTTCTTAACATTACCAAAGCAATCCTGACCTCAAAAGCAGACTACGCACTTCCCTTCTACGGACATTGCTCAAAAACAACAATGCGCCAAATAATTTCAACAATAAACACTGGTTTCAGAATCGCCCTTGGAGCATACAGAACAACTCCCACAAAAACATCCTTTATGAATCACGCTCCGATTCCTTAGAAAACAGACGGGATCTCCTAACTGCCAACCTTATAAAATCCTTGATATCCGCAAAAAACTCTCCAATCATTAAAATATTAAAAACATACCGACCACCCAGACGACCACAACACAGATCAACAATAGACAGAATAATCGAGTATAACAGAGCCTACAACCTCCACCCCCAACCCATAACCCCACCTAATCAATCTACACCACCCTGGAATACACACCGCCTACAAATTGATACAACACTAAAAAACTTTAACAAAATAAACACAAGCCCACAAGTATACCGCGCAGAATTTACAAGAAAAAAACGCAAGACTCTCTTAAATACACCTACATCTACACAGACGGATACACAGCTTAATTCAATCACCAGCTTTGCTATCACAAACACTTCAGAATCCATAACGTCATACCTCTTACCCCATTACTCCTCAGTTTTCTCCGCCGAAATAATTGCTATCACAGAAGCACTAAAGACATTTAAAAATAAAAGCGGTAAATACTGCATATGCTCAGATTCCCTATCAGCTCTAGACGCAATAAGCAACCCAAACAACAACGAACACTACACCACACTCGCAAGAAGCATACTGCAAAAAACCTTCCCCGAATTCAAACTGCTCTGGGTTCCCGGGCATGTGGGAATACCGGGAAATGAATTAGCAGACATTACAGCAAAAAACGCTGCACAACAGCCACTCATACTCAAAGAAAACTTCAACATACAAGACATCCTAAAACACATAAAAAACACACATAAAATTAAAATGCAACCCAACTTCGACGAAACATCTACATGGTACCAATCAATCAACCACAACAAACTCAGCAGCCACCACTTCTTCAAAAACAACCAACTACCTCTCTCGCGAGGAGACCAAATAAAAATAACAAGACTTAGACTCGGACACACCAAAATAACACACAAACACTATTTTGACCAATCGCCAAGCACATGCCCTTTCTGCAACGACAACATATCAATAGAACACTTACTCACCCACTGCAACTCACTGAAAACACATAGACAAGAAATATTCAAGACTTAACATCAATTATAGAATTACTAAAATTACTCGTAACTTTTACCCACTGTCTCTTGAGCATTGTAACTCTAATTGGTCTCTGAATCATGAACCATTTAGAATTATAACAATCTATACAGAGTGATTAGTTTCAACTGTTCGTTAGATTGTATTAAATCTTCCATTTTAACACACTTAACTAACTTAACAAACTAACAAAATAACTAATCTACCGCTCTGATTGGGTTTTTTTTCTGGGTTTTCCCCAATCAATATTTCAACAAATGTTGGGCCTTAAATATTTTTTAATTTTTTAATTTTTATTTTCTTTTCCCCAGTTTAAATTTAAATTTAAAATATAATTTTTAGCTTTTAAATTATTTTTATATTGTAACTTTAATATTAAATATGTCGACTGATCATAGTCTGACATTAAATAAATAAATAAAGATTAAAGCCAGATAGTTTTTAGAAGGTCTATTGTAGGCTGCAGGGCAAGAGAGTGACTAATGCCGAATCGCTTACTAGTTTCCTAATGTAAATCAACCCATATAAAACTGTGCTACTGCGACATTCCCCATCTATCCAATAACTTGTGGAGTGTACGTTCATCTATATAATGTTGGTTGGCAGCGCTTCATCATGTGACACGCCCAAGTCCCCTTAAAATCCGCCCAATTTGGTCAGCTTGATGCTGATAAATTGTTGTTATTGCTTGTTGTCTTGACGCATTTAAAGTGTGCACAATTATCGGCAAACTCATTTCATTTTTTATATTCATTTCATTTCACTAAACGACAAATGACTTTTGTCGCCCACTTGCCCAAAATACGTTAATAAACAAGTGAGTATATGTGTATGTGTTTGTGTTTTTCCTTTTGGCCAAACCATCGAGCTGTCAAATTTGTTGACAGCTCAAGTTGTGCTCTGACTGCAATCTTCGAACTCAGTGTGTTTGTGTGTTGTTCACTCTTGAAAGCATCTTCCGAACTGTGTCAGCTGTGGGAGGAGAGTTCCCCCCTCCCCTCCCCCACTCCCTGCTTGGTGGTAGACCAAGTAGTCCATAAAAAAGCGAAGAGCAGCACATAAAACTTTAAACATTTAAGTTAAAACTATGGCAGAAGCAAAAAGCTGGCACTAAATCGAAAGCAACGAAACTGAAGCAACGCTTAGAGCTAAACAAAAAAACTACTAAAGCGAATAGACGACTGTAAAAGACCCTGTAAAATGTTTTCAATGCAATTAAATAAAAAAGATTTCTCTACTCAAAATGAATGTAGCAAATTTATTTCAGTTTTAGCTATTTTTTCGTATACCCAATAGACCCTTTATGCCCTAACATATACAGGGTATGACAAGCATTTGCCGTGTGATTTAGTTTTGAAAGAAAAATGGGTTGAAGGGGGGGGGAGAAAAAATGAAATAAATAGCAAAGCAATGTTGGAAAATGGCAGTTAGAAGGCAGAAGACAAAAAGACAACGAGGAAACGAGGGAACTGAGAGCTAAACGGAAGACGAGAGAGGGCGAGGCGGGAGAGGAGGGTGGGGTGGTAAAACAAAGAGACATAAATGTCCACCCACTTGTTGCTGGTTGCTGCTGTTAAAGTGTCAGTTACAGCTACACAACTTGTGGCAGTAGCAACAACAACGGTGGCAACGCGTTGCCAACACAACGGAATTTGGCTTCAAGTCAACTCGCTACTCTGCTACTTGCACCCCCTCTCCCTCTCTCACTCCCTCTCCATTTCCCTTCACCCTTGCTGTTGGCCCTTTTTTAATTCGTTTGCCTTCGCTTGGGACTTGGCAAATATTTGGTGTTATTAAACGAGTACTCGTAGTTTATCCACGGTCAGCAATGAAGTTGTTGTTGTGTCTTGTTGTTTTAGTTGTTGTTGTTGTTGTTGTTGTTGTAGTTGTTGCCTCTGTGCTGCTGCGGCACATGTTTAAGTGCAACTCATGCGGTCTTAAACCGTATTTAGTAATACGCTTTGGCCAAATGTTGCCAGCGAGTTCGACATTTGGCAGCTTAACTAACGCCCTCGAGCTAACAGCAGTCACAGCATTAAAAAACAACAGCAATAACAGCAACAGCAGCAACAGCAACAACTGCCACTGAAGCACTGACAGCAGCAGCTGCAGTTTCAACTTTAACTTCAACTAGAGATGAGTATTGGCAAAAGAAGTATCGATACTTAGCATAGAAGACTAAAATAGCGTAATATAATAAATATCTAATTGATCAATTTGAATTATTTACAATTAAGAAATTTTATTAGAAATAAAAATAAAAAGCAACATTTATAAATCAGCAGCATTGCCCCGATTTGGAGATATGCCATTCAAGTCTATGGAGTTGCCTCTAAATGTCATCTCAATAAAATTAAGAATTGCGCAAGCAAAAATCTTAAGACAGTTTAGTGGAGCCAAGTGGTTCTTACGTACACATGAGATTTGTAAGGATTTGAACATTCCATTAATTGGTGATACTTCTATAAACAAGCAAGCCAGCAGATATTCCTCTAAATTAAAAAATCATCCAAATGTTTTGACAAAAAATCTCCACATAAAAAGACGAAGAAGAAAACGCTTAAAAAGAATTGATTCAATTGAGCTCAAAAAAAGAACTTTATAATTATGAAACCATACTATTTTTGAACTGATCTACTGGCTATTTGTTTTTTTGCTTAATATGTTTCTCCTTATCACTTTGGCCTAAGTTGCTTAGGGCAACAGCAAGCTAAAATAAGGAAATTATTATTGTTGCTTAATAAAATTAATTAATTAAAAAAAAAAAAAATGGAAATAAAAATTATTTTTCTGTTTATTTTGAGAACTTTGAGATCAGCTAATAATGTAAGGGTAAAATTTTTGTTCTACTAACACATACGAAATATTCGAAATTATCGATACATTATCGATAACACTTTGTTCCTTCACATACCAAACTCCCACTACTTTAACTGCAATACGAGCGCTTTTAAAACCCATCCAAGTTGCAACAGTTGCAACGTTTCTCTTTTTTTTTCAACCGCTTCAATTATTTATCTTTAAGAGGCAGACTTGTTCCTCTGTTCCCCCACTGCCCCCCTGCCACTTCCCCAAGCGCTGCTCTTTTTAAAGTTTAATCTCTTCCAGTTAGTTTAACGGTGATTTTAGTTTTTCTACTGTTTGCTTTTTGTGTCTTTGACAAGCGACACTTTTATGTGTCACTGGGTTGCTTGTCTACCTGCCACAGTTGCCACAGCTGCCTGCCACCACCGTCGCCGCCCATTGCCCCAGCACGTTGCACACGTTGTGTGGGCGCAGTTTTTGCCCATTATTTTTTTGGGCAATTAAAGCCAAACGATTTAGCCAGAAATGTTGTCAGGCTGCTGGAAATTTTTGCTATGATGCTGCATAAATTCCATTTCTAATTATTGCGCCATTTTGTTAGCCATTTTGTTCTTCTTGGCGCATTCTTCATTCACTCATTACACGCATATTAAAATTTATTGCGAAATTTCTAAAGTAATTTTTCATAGAAGACGAGTAGCTTCATAGTCTTCTACAAGGAGGAGGAACGGCAGAGGCAGAGCCGGAGACGGAGCCAGAGTCAGAGCAGCTGCTGTGCACTCTGATGAGCACTCATCGCACCACAGAGCCGCCTTACTCAACTGCCACGCCCCTTTGCCCCTCTTTCCCTTTTTGCAACGCAAGCGAGAGTGAGAGAGAACGAGATACTCATTGCTTTTGCAGTAATTAAAGCGATTCAATTTTCTGATTAGTTCGCCATGGCCATGAACATATTACAAGCCAGGAGCCAAGAGGAGCGAGTGCCTAAAGGCCTAAAGCCTCAAGAAGAGACTTGAGGACGGAACTGAATAAGTTTTCAATGCCTCAGCCTCATAAAATGCAAAGAGCCAACTCGCACTTGTTCGACTATTAATATGAAAACGAGTGTAGGTATGAGTACTCGTATGACTGACTATAAGTACATGTATTCATTTGTTTTTACTGTCGCAGTTAAAAACTGCCGAATGCAGCAACTTGGGGTCATAACGCGCTGTGAGAAACTGTAAGACATAACAGATTGTTACATTACCATTATTATTACCTGTAATCAATAAAAACTATTGTAAAAATATAAATAATACAAAAAAAGAATTAAATATAAATGTGATGAAGGTAGCTGTTCTTGAGCAGATTTATTAACTGATTCGATATAGCTGCATATTAAAACAAGAAAGAAACTGTCAGTCGGGCATGCCGACCGTGTAATACCCTCTGAGCTTCTTTTCCAATTAGATGAGTTCAAATTGGAGTAGCTGCTGCAAGAACTTAACATGCACACATATTTGTATGTCTGTCTCGCTCACGAGTTTTTCGTTTTCGTTGCTTGTGTGCACAGCTCAGTGCAATGCACGTGGCTATGCCTTGCTTGAAAGTAACGATTTTTATTGTATGACAAACTTTTTTAATTATAGTCCGATTTTAATGAAATTTTCACAATCGTTTGATATTATTTGTCTCTAAGTATATGCTAAGCAACAAAACTATACGTAAAGAAATAATTCAGCCAGCCGCTTGCAAAGTTACAAAGAAATGGTGCTTTTGGTGGGCGAAGGAGGCATGGCATCCAAAAAGTTTTGATGGCATTATCTTTATATTGCATCTAGCAACTTGCATGCCAAAATTGGTGACCCTAAGTGTCATAGTTACCGAGATATTCGCCAAAAACATGTATTTTTTGCGAGGTATGTCTGGTTTTTCGCTTATTGTGGGCGAATGGTGCGTGGCATCGAAAAAAGGAAACAAACTTGTATTGACTGACTAAATATGTGATCGATATTGACCAAGTTTGAACTTGTAGCTCTTACCATCTCTGAGATCCTTTCATTTATACGGACAGGCAGACAGACGGACAGACGGACATGGCTACATCTACTCGGCTGTTGATGCTGATCAAGAATATATATACTTTATGAGATCTGCCACGCCTCCTTCTGCCTGTTACATACTTTTCACAAACCCAATTTACTCCTCAGAGGGTATAAAAAATACCTACTTTTCTCTTTATATTTCTCTAGGCTATCGATACTTTTTGATTTGTTAGCCATTATAATTATTTAATGAGTGTGTTGAAATCATCTTCTCAATTATAACTCTACCTCTCAACCTATCTCCCTCCCTCCATGTTGCTCACTGCTTGTCTCACTGTCCGTCCGTCTCAACTGTCTGTCTGTCCATCTTTGTAACAGTTGCATTTTTGTGCATTTGTCGTCCCCCAGTTGAATTTTAATTCACGAAATTGTTTCAACGCGTTTTCCAAAAACAGTTTTTTGCAGTTACGCAACGCTCTCTCGACCAATTCGGTATTTGCCTTTTGAGAGCAAACAGTTGTCGCGACCGTTTGTCAGCTTTTGCCTCATTCATTCACTTACTCATTCATTCATTCATTGTTGGAAAAGCTGTTGGAAAAACTCAATCAATAGCGAGCATGCCGACGCATCGGTCTAAATTGCCGTTGACCATTTGATCATTTGATGATTTGGTCGTTTGATTGTTTGGACATTTTGATCATTTACTCGCAACATTTTCTAGCGACACTTTTGTGTTTGCTTCGCCTCTTTACCCCCTCTTTCCTCCCATTATTGGTAACTGGTCCTCGCCGGCTCTTGGCCAGAATGAAAACCAAAACAGCCGAGACGGGCGCCTATTTTGGCAGCAATAAATTACGCTCGGTTTCGGTTCGAATATATCGGGTAAATCGGGTCCCACAGCAAGACTTAAGAGACCCGAGTCTTGGCCGTTAATGAGCACTTTGGCATTTTGGCCAAACTAAAACTAAAATATTTGCCAACAGTTTGTTGAATCGATGTTTTTGGCTTTGGCTTCATGGCCCTGTACAAAAAGTTGAGGCAAGTCCTTCAGAGCTAAGTTTAAAAAAAAACCCAATATATTGGTATAAAAATATCAAATTTATAAGCAATTTTAAAGCTACAGCTATTAGTGACTTTACAATAGTTTTTGACATGATTTTTCATTGATACAAAAAATTTCATCGCTATTGCTTTATAAACTCAGAAGTTATTTACATATTGTGTAGAGTTTTATACACAAAAAATATCATAAAATTTTTCTTTTAATCTTAAAACTAAAAACATTTGTTTTTAAGCATAAAAAAAATATATTTTATTTGAATAGAAGCTATTAGTAGCAATATTTTAAAAGATTTTTTTGGGACTCCTTTTATTTATTTTTATTTTTGGGACTTTGCCTATAAATTTTGTTAGCAGCATTTTGGGCGTTTCAACCGACGATCGATTGGCAACAACAACAACAATAAAGCCAGCTAATAATTAATTGAAAATAATAAATTTATGACAGATTTTCGACTGACGTTGTAGTTGTTGTTGTTGCTGTTTGTCGATTGCTGAGCCAAGTTTGTTGGGCTGGTTAATAGTAACGGTTAATGGTGTAACGCCAGATGAGAGTACAAGCAACAACAACAACAACAGCAACAACAACTGAGCCGTTGTCCAAATAGGCCAACATATTTTTTTAATTAAAGCATTTGTCCGTTTTGGGGAGAAGCCAGTTTCCTGGCTACCAACAATTTGTGGGTGTTGTCGGTTGGTTGGCAAGGAGGCACAAACATGTACTACCAATAAATAGTACAGCTATCTGAGAGTAGAGCCTATCGATAAGTTGGCCAACGCACTGCAGTAAGCCAGGCCCAACTGCAGTGGGCAACAGGTGCCACACAGATTTCCTAAAAATTTACTTTGTTCGCTATTAAAGCCAAAACTCCTACTTTAATTTGTTTGAAGTAAAAAATTGTATTTTAAATTTTAACCATTTTCAGCTGGATTCAAGCTAAATTTTTATTTATTTATTTATTTATTTTATTTATTTACTGTCAGACTATGATCAGTCGACATATTTAATATTAAAGTTACAATATAAAAATAATTTAAAAGTTTAAAATTATATTTTAAATTTAAATTTAAACTGGGGAAAAGAAAATAAAAATTAAAAAATTAAAAATATTTAAGGCCCAACATTTGTTGAAATATTGATTGGGAAAAACCCAGAAAAAAACCAAATCAGACCGGTAGATTAGTTATTTTGTTAGTTTGTTAAGTTAGTTAAGTGTGTTAAAATGGAAGATTTATTACAATCTAAAGAACAGTTGAAACTAATCACTCTGTACAGATTGTTATAATCTGCACACAGGATTCTAAATGGTTGAATGACGAGACCAATTAGAGTTACAATGCTCAAGGGACAGTGGGTAAAAGTTACGAGTAATTTTAGTAGGTATACATTGATGTTAAGTCTGTTAAAGTCAATAAACTAACAGAGTCTCAATATGACCCTGAAGTAAACTATACAAGAATATAACACCAAGCATAATTCTACGGTCTCTAACTTTAATTATTACTTTTTTGAGTCGAATGCAAATATTTATATATTGTCTACTTTCACAACAATTAGTTTTTTGGGCGCAAATTTCACTTTTGTTTTTTGAAAATACTATAAAATGAAAACTTTTTAATTGAGTTGCGTACTTTAACTTAAACTAAGAGAAGCGTGTGCTAATAACTTAATATCAAGTAGCAAAATGTTACATAAGCTACTCAAAAGTTGCTATAATACATTACAAACATATTTTAAGTTTGAGCTCAACTATTTTTGCTCTATGTTATGTACATACTTATTATGTTCAATTTTTACTTGCAAATTAACATTACCATTAACATTTTCTCTTTCTCTTTTTAATTGGAAAAGAAAACTTTCTAATAAAATCTTTTTAATTGAGTTGCGTACTTTATCATAAATTAAGAAAAGTCTGTGTGCTAATATGTTAATATTAAGTAACAAAATGTTACAAAAGCTGAGCCAAACATATTTTAGGTTTGAGCTCATTTATTTTTGCTCTATGTACTTATTATGTAAAATTTTTGCTTGCAAATTAACATTACCATTAACATTTTCTCTTTCTCTTTTTTTTTCATTCTTTTGCAGGTAAGTCAGTGACGGCAACTTGTCGGTTAGCTGGAAGGTTTTTAGTGTCTAAGACAAAAGGCCACGCCCTTTGGCCATAAAAAAAACAAAAAAAGAGAAGCACTAAAGTTAATTCACCAGGTGAGATTTTAGACCACAAGACTTACACACACACAAAGACGGGGGGGCAGGGCGACAGGGCGTATTATTTATAGTACGTGCACATATGTACGTACGTACGTTGTGGCATGTTCTTCAGTTGGGCAGACCCTTAAGTCCAGTTGGCTGCTGACGAGTAGGAACATCTCTCTAAATTTGGTAGCCATTTTTTTCATTCACTTGTACTTGTCTCTCTCTCTCTTTCTTTCGCTCTTTTTTACTCTTACTCTCTCTCTGTCTGTTGCTGCTTTTGCTGCTTTACATTCTTATATTACTACTTAAGCTTTCCTTGCTGTTCGCTGTCGACTCTCGAGTGCTACTGATTGCCTGCTGAATGGGGACGGGACGAGGCAGTAGCAGGGCTTCTCTCATATATGTACCGCCTTCTCAGACGCCGCTACAGTTGGCCATTTTAACAAACAGGGAAAAGAGAGGTACAAAGAGAGAGAGAGAGAGAGAGAGAGAGAGAGAGCTGGAGAGCGGCAGAGGGTAGCAAGTTTCTGTTGCTGTTGCTGTTTCTGTTGCTGATGATGATGATGATGACGTGACTTTGAGATTCTCGGACTGAAATTGACGGCGACTCTAAAGTGAAATGCTGTCTGCTGTCTGCTGTCAGTGCTCATTTGTTGTTGTTGTTGTTATTACTTTCTGTAGGCAATCAAGTGTATGTAGCTGTGCCTGAGTCTCTGTCCGTGTCTCTGTGTCTCTGTGCGTGCTTCGAGTGGGGGCTGTTGCTGTCAAATTATTATTGTCGACCCCATTTTTGGGTCACAAATTGGTCAACAATTTGCGAGTAGTTTGCCAAATGCCGCCTTGCCTCTCTCCCTCTCCCTCTCTTTCTCTTCCTCTGTCTCTCTCGCTCCCGTCTTCCCATCTACCTTGCAAACCATTCAGCTTCATGTTTGTGTCTTAAGTCTTTTGTTTTTTTTTTCTGGCTTTTGCTTTTGGCAGAGCGGCCATGTTTGTAATTACACACTGCAAAATATTTTTGCATTCTGTGCCCCATGTTGCATACCCCCGACACCTACCCCTGACAACTCCCCATTCCTCTAGCCGCGTTCTTTGGATGAAACCAAACAACAACTTGGCTAAATGTTTGCTGCCCAAAATGGCTAGAATTCTAGCAGATTTTCTGCTGTTTGCTGCCGTTGTTGTTGTCGTTTACTCTTCGCCATTTTAGCCATTTTCGGCTGCAGTCGCTCTGGGAGTCGGAAGTAGCGGGGGGGAGGGGGCTGGGCAAAAAGGGAGACCTAGCAGTTTTCCTAGTTCAACTTTTGGCCACTTTTCTGTTGGAGTCTCTTATTTTTAAGCAGAAAAATTGTGAAAAGTTGTTACAGCTGCTATACATATTATATAAAGACTCGATAACGAGATATCAATCTAGGGACGAAAGCGATAAGAGAATCATAAAATACGAAAATGGTAAATTTTCTTCTCTCGTAATAAATAGCTTAAAAAAATAGCTTAAAACTAAAGATATCAATCTAGGGACGAAAGCGATAAGAGAGTAATAAAACTGAAAAATGATCAATTTTCTTCTCTCGAAATATATAGCTAAAAAATAGCTTAAAATTGTTGAAGAAGAGTATAGAATCTTCGGTGAAACGTACAGAATTTTCTGTGTTGTCGCATTTGCTTGCAGCATTTGCATTTCGCGTGACTTTGCGGCAAGTTCAGGGCGTGGGCATTTGGGCGAATCAGTTGCCACTTGCCACATGCCACTTCCCACCAGCAGGCGGGGCAAAATTAGCCGCCATCTCATTAGGAGCATCGACTGCTTCGCTTAGCAGTTGGCGCTTATCATCAACGGGAAACGGTTATTCCGCTGCCTGCAATTTTACGTTGTTGTTGTTGTTGCCAAAGAGATATGATTGCCTATGACAAGTAGTGGCCAAGAGCGAAGCAGCTGACAAACAGACGGTCTGAGAGACAGAGCAAACGGATGAATGGATGGATGGATGGATAGACAGGCAGACAGACAGACAGACAGACGGACAGACAGACAGACGGACAGACAGACAGACAGAGTTGTCTTGGCTCTCGACTAGTTCAAGGTGTCGCCTCATGTAAATGGCGTTATCCAAACCACTTCCCACCCTGCTCCGCTTCCCCCTTCTGCACTCCTTTACCCCTCTGAGCCGCCCCCGTATCCCCCCCCGTCAGCACGCTTCAATGGCGGTTAGTTGCCGCATGATTGATGCCTGTTTTGCGTGTCGTGCGCTGCTTTCCATGTTGTGTTTTTTTTTTTTTTTTTTGCTGTTTTCTATCTTTTCTCTTTGTCTCTGGTTTTCCGCTAAACATGCCTCCGCTGCGGCCTCGACAATGCCATAGAGCAACAAAAGTACAGTTAGAAGCATGGACTGGAGCTTCAGCATCAATCTCCGGTTCAATCTCTTGCTGGCGCTCCTCTCGCTCCTCCGCTCCGATGTTCTTGTTGTTGCGACATCTGTCGTCGTCGCCTGATTGTCAATGCTGGAATTTCGCCCCTCCCCTTTCCCAAACTCAACTCCCCACACACACAAACTGGAGAAATAGATAAAGAGCAAAGACAGCGAGACTCACACAGACAGACGGACAGACAGACGGACAGACAGACGGACAAACAGACATGCTACACAATTCTCTCAAAAATTCAGTAAATGTAAATTTTGAATAGCAAACTATTTGATTTAATTTTAAATAAAGTCCCTATAGATTTGTGAAACAGTGTATCACCCTCGCATTGCCTCTAAATGTCATCTCAATAAATTAAAAATTGCGCAAGCAAAAATCTTAAGACGATTTAGTGGAGCCGAGTGGTTCTTACGTACACACGAGATTTGTAAGGATTTGAACATTTCATTAATTGGTGATACTATAAACAAGGAAGCCAGCAGATATTTCTCTAAATTAAAAAATCATCCAAATGTTTTGGCAAAAAATCTGCACAAAATAAGACGAAGAAAACGCTTAAAAAGAATTGATCCAATAGACCTCAAAAAAAGAACTTTATAATTATGAAACCATACTGTTTTTGAACTGATCTATGGCTATTTGTTTTTTTGCTTAATATGTTTCTACTTATCACTTTGGCATAAGTTTCTTAGGGCAAAAGCAAGCTAAAATAAGGAAATTATTGTTTAATAAAATTAATTAATTACAATACAAAAAACACCCTCTCTCTCGCACTCTTCCTCTCCCTCACCATTTCTCTCTCACACTGTCTCTCTCCCTCTGTGCTCTTTTGTGTGTCTCGTTATGCGCCAAAAAGTTTTCGTTTTAGTATTTTCGCTTATTTTCCGCTGAAAAACGCACTTGACTAACATAAATTTGCTCATTGTTTACTTAAAACGTTGCAAGGACAGCGAACAGCGGACAGCGGAGGGCATGTGGCATGTGGCATGTGGCAGCTATACATATATATATGTATATGTATCTGCTGCTGCTGCTCACTTCAGTGCAAAGCAACTTGCATCGACGCGAAAACTGGAAGTGACTCTTTGTTGTTGTTGCTGTTCTGCTGTTGCTGTTGTTATTGCTGTTGTTGTCAGTGTCAGTTGCTGTTGCTGTTGCTGTTGTTGCCTGGCAGAGAGCACTGAGCACTCGCGTTGTTTGTTTGTTGTTGCATTTACATTTTTGGTGTCGATTCAATTAGTAAATATAACCAAAAGCAAACAGACAAACAGACAAACAGACAAACAAACCAAGAAGAAGAGCCCCAAAACCCATACAGCAAGCAAATGTTGTTGTTGTTGTTCTTATTGTAATTGTTGTTGTTGCTGTTGTTGCTGTGGATATGGCTATTGCTATAGGACTGTCGTAGTCGTAGTTGAATGTGTATAAAGAGAAACCTGTAGTCATACATTGTTGACCATGCTCATGCCTAAATAGCTACAGCTGGACAACAGCAACAACAGCAACAGCAACAACAGCAACAACAGCAGCTGCGACCAGCAGAAGAAGGACTTGTGACTGCACCAAAAGATGTTGCAAATCGACTACAGAAGACCCTGTACTTCGCATAATAAGCAGGCTGCACTGTAGAATAGTTTTAAATTTTAAGTATTTTATAATCAGTTTAAGAAAAATCAATCGAGAGCGGATTTTCACTATCGATATTCGTTTGGGGTATTTTTATTTAATGATTTTCAAAATTCATAAATTTTTGTAAAATATTAAAAAGTTTATAGAAAACTAATGGCGTTTAGGAACTAATAGATTATATAGACGGATATGAGAATAGATTGGTAAAAAGAAAATACATATGTATTTATGTACTATAAACAGTTTCTGAGAATTCCTACACGCAGAAAAAAAAAACAACCTAAAATCAATAAAAACCACATTGATTCAATAAGAAACATTAACAATAGTCTAGTTTAAGTATTTCATACTCAGTAGAAGAAAATTTCTTCTTTCATGAGAGTAAAGAACTTTCGATATTTGTTTTGGGTATTTTTTATGCAATATTAAAAAACTTAAAGAAAACTAATGGCGTTTAGGAACTAATAGATGGACGGATAGGAGAATAGATTGATGAATTGAAAATACTTTTGTATGTACTATAAACAGTTTCTGAAAGTACCTATTTAATTTTCAATATACAGAGTTTCAAAAGCATATATGCAACAACAGTCGGTGGCATCTTCCCCGCTCAATACTTCTCTAGCTCTCTTGCTGTAAGCTGAAGAAAAGAGTGAAAATACATTGCTGATAAATCGTTTGGGGCAGCAGTTTTGCTAACATTGCCAACTGAGTTTGTTGTAGTTGTTGCTGTGTTGCTGTTGCTGATGCTGTTGCTGTTGCTGTTGCTGATGCTATTGCTGTTTGTGTATTGCCAACGAAGGACTTCCTGCTGCTGGCCACAGCAATTGCAATTGCCAACAACCAACCAAGTGTGTGTGCAAATTAAATTGCACGCTAATGAAGTGCGGAGTGAAGCAAAGCAAAGCAAAACAGCCCCAACAGCCAAAAGGCGCCCAATGCATAAGATGATAGTCGCTAGTAGTGAGACTGCACCTACAAAACAGGAGAGACAGACAGACAATAGATTGTAGAAATAGCTTCATTTCTGGACACTCGACAAAATGACACAAAAAAGTGAAAAAAACAAACATTTTGAACAGCAACTACATACACTAGACGGCATATTTATTTTGACAACACTTAAAGTGAAATCTATTTAAAATTTAAACTTACTTCGAAAGATGTTTGGTATCAATGGATAGGTCACTTCAATTCCGTTTTAATAATACATAATGCTTCTTAACCCATTGAGTACACGTGGAATATTTTCAATTCTTGCTAAAGTCTACTCTTTAAACTTTTTCCCCCTTGGCTAAAAAAAAAATGTTTGAATGCAAAAAGATTCTCCAAAAGAATCTATTAGTGATGGAAAAAAATTTTCAAAAATTTTCAAAAATCTCTTTGCATGTATTTTTTATGATTTTTTTGAAAATTTAACTTTGAGTGTTGACAAAATAAATATGCCGACTAGTGTATATTTTTATTAGTGTCTGAATCTTTAGGTCAATGAGCGCATGATTCGCTCGAGTCGCCATTAAATGGCAATAAATACATTTTTAAGTGTGAGCTGCTATCACTTGGCTGCCCAACAGCCAACAGCAACAACAGCAACAACAACAACCGCAACAACAACAGCAGCGTGAGACGGCAAAAGCCGTGAACAGTTTTTGACATTTAAACGGGCCAAAAAGGCGCCGCCTGCAACACAGTCAAACACATACAATAGTTTATAATGCTCAGTTACATGCTTAGATTTTGATTAGAAGGTGAAATAATGATGTTAACCTCTTGGGTTGTTGCTGTGTTTCATAAGCAACACCGACATGTTGCTGTTGCTGCTGTTGCTGTGGATAAATTGGGGCCGGGTTAGAGTAGATTGCAGCATTGCATTGCATTTTAAATATGAACAGTGCTTTGGTTTTTTGCCAGACTAAGAGGAACTTTCCTCAGGAAACCCGCAGTTTTTTTTGATCAACTTGAATGCGGATTTTGTCGCCAGCAGTTAAATATAGTCAGAAAGAAGAAGAAAGAAGCAGAGCAAGAGAGAAAGAGAAATGAATAGAGAGAAAAAGAGAAAAAATATATAATAGAAAAAAAACAACAGTTGGTCATGACAATAACCAAGCCAACTTTGAGGTCAAGCGGCAGTAAATCGACTCAAAGGAACCCTGTATTTATTAAAAATGAAAACAGTGAAACAAAATGACAGACGAGCTCTAACGACCCTAAAAACACACACAACTTATATACACACTATGGCTAAAAATCTGTTTAAATTAAATTTGAAATATTTTGTTAGTTAGTTTATGTGCCAAATGTATGTTATTTAGCTTAAAGTGCATTTGCTTATAATATCCTCGGTAGAGGGTATAAAAAACAAGAAAGAAAATGTCAGTCGGGCATGCCGACCGTGTAATACCCTCTGAGCTTCATTTCCAATTATATGAGTTCATTTTGGACTGCTTACAAGCAGTGCACTGCGTAAATTTTATACACACAAGCAGTGCACTGAGTGAGTTTTAAATACACAAGCACTGCTTGTGCACTGCTTCTAAACACTGCAGCGTAAACGAAAGCAGTGCACTGCTATTGCGATAAAAATTTAAGTTTGTATGACAAACTTTTTTAATTTTAGTCCGATTTTGATGCAATTTTCACAATCGTTTGATATTATTTGTCTGCAAATAAATGTTAAGTAACAAAACTAATCGTTAAGAAATAAGTGAGCCAGCGGCATGCATAGTTACGAATAAATTGTGCTTTTGGTGGGCGAAGGAGGCGTGGCATTCAAAAAATGTTGATGGCATTGTCTTTATATTGCATCTAGTAATCTGCATGCCAAAATTTGAATCCCTAGGTGTTATATTAACTGAGATATTTGCCAAAAACATGTATTTTTTCCGAGGTATGTCTAGTTTTTTGCTTATTGTGGGCGAATGGGGCTGGGTCTGCCACGCCTCCTTCTGCCTGTTACATACTTTTCACAAACCCAATATACCCCTCAGAGGATATAAAAATAAAAACAGTAAAACAAAATGACAAACGAACTCTACCGACCTTAAAAACACACACAACTTATATGCACACTATGGCTAAAAATGTGTTTAAATTAAATTTGAAATATTTTGTTAGTTAGTTTATGTGCATTTGCTTATAATATCCTCGGTAGAGGGTATTACAAAATAAACCGCGTCTAACAATGTGCAAAAGTGCAAGACAATCAGCACCAGCAAAAAAACGAAGGAACCAACTTGGAACCAACTTGGAACCATCGGCGCACCACCGCTCACTGGTGCAGATGATTTACTGTCCGGTTGGGTTTGTGCACATAAATTCACCTGCGTTGACAGTCGACGACGTCGTCGTTGTCCAAGAAAAGCGAAAGGCAATTTTCAGAGTTCGATTTGAAGTTGGAAGTTGGATTCATTCCTATTACGATTTTGAATTGAATTGAATACATTTTGGGTTTGGTGCGAGACTCCAGTGGTGCTTCTGGGAAGCGTGAAGCGTGAAGCGAGAAGCGAGAGAACCAAGAATTGGGGAGCAACACATATGCAAAGCAACAGATGAGAGAGATAGAGGTAGTCAGAGGGAGTGAGAGAGGCAGAGAAGTGAGTGTGATTGACTCATGAAAAGGAAACAGGAGAAGCGAGCAGCGAGCAGAAACCAAACGAAATACGAATCTAATTCTCGTAATTCAAAAGAAATGTGATTAAAATCGTGCAACAGCAGCAACTGTTGAAGTTGTTGTTGCTGTTGTTGTTGTTGCATGCGGCTTATTGGCTGCTGAAAGAGAAGCTGAAGCTTTTGTGATGTCATTATATTGAAGAATGGCAGCCAGATGCAGACATTGACATTGAAAGAGCCCCAAAGGCGAGGGCCAAACGAAAGCAACAACGAAAGCCCAAAGAGACAGGCTCAAAAAAAAAGCTAAAGCCAAAAGTAAAGTGGAGCTAAGCAGCAGCAGCAGCAGCCCTTGCTACCTGTGCACTATGGGCAAAAAACTATATTTTTGTGGATTATCAAAAAAAAAAACAAGAAAGAAACTGTCAGTCGGGCATGCCGACCGTGTAATACCCTCTGAGCTTCGTTTCCAATTATATGAGTTCCAATTGGAGTAGCTGCTGCAAGAACTTAACATGCACCCATATTTGTGTGTCTATCTCGCTCACACGTTTTTCGTTTTCGTTGCTTGTGTGCACAGTTCAGTGCAATGCACGTAGCTTTGCCATGCTTGAATGTAACGATTTTCGTTGTATGAAAAACTTTTTTAATTATTGTCCGATTTTGATGAAATTTTCACAATCATTTTATATTATTTGTCTGCAAGTAAATGTTAAATTACAAAATTATACGTTAAGAAATAATTAAGCTAGCCGCTTGCAAAGTTACAACGCAATCGTGCTTTGGGTGGGCAAAGGAGGCGTGGCATCCAAAAAATTTTGATGCCAATGTCTTTATATTGCAAATAGCAACCTGCATGCCAAAATTTGTGTTTCTAGGTGTTATAGTTTTTGAGATATTCGCCAAAAACGCATATTTTTTCCGAGGTATGTCTGGTTTTTAGCTTATTGTGGGCGAATGGGGCGTGGCATTAAAAAAAGGAAACAAACTTGTATTGACTGACTAAATATGTGGTTGATACTGACCAAGTTTGAACTTGTAGCTCTTACCATCTCTGAGATCCTTTCGTTCATACGGACAGACAGACAGACGGACAGACGGACATGGCCATATCGACTCGGCTGTTGATGCTGATCAAGAATATATATACTTTATGGGGTATGGGTTATGACACGCCTCCTTCTGCCTGTTACATACAAATCGCCTCTGACAAACCCAATATACCCCTCAGAGGGTATAAAAAGTATAATTAAATTATTGCCAAAATATTGAACTTCTTTCCACAGTGCTGTACATATATTTCTCAGTCTCCCTGTTTTTTTTTTCGGTTTCTCTGTGTGTCTCTCTCTCTCTGACTGACTGAATGTCCCCATGTGGGTCGCCAGGGCTAAACGCAATTCTAAAGCCGCAGCTAATCGCTGCACAAGGCACGTTGAATAAAATGCAAAACGAACGAACGGACAGACGGACAGACGGAAGAAAGAACGACAGAGGGACACACTACTACCACTAGGGACTACAGAAGGGGGACGGGGGGGAAGAATAGGAATGGTAGGATCAACATCAGCACAAGAATGGCGGCATTTGCGCTTAAGCCATGGCAATGAATTCATCGTTGACATATCTCGTTAATTTAATTTCTTATCGTAGGGATAGCATCGTCTTCTTCTTCTTCATCGTCGTCGTCGTTGTCGTCGTCGTTGTTGTCGTTGCCGACGTCGGAAGCCGCATGGCTGACTGATTTCGGCGGGGACTCGAGTCGTTTGGGGACCACTTGAGAAAGTGTGAGGGGGAAAACTGTTCTCTGGTATGCAAACTAGCAGCAGCAGCAAGGATGCGCCGAGCTCTTGACTTGAATCTGTGTTCAGCTCGCTTTTTTTTTCTTTTTGAACAGAAGAAACCACAAGAAGTTCTCCAGTCTGAAAGTCAACTGTTAGAGACCCTGTACTTGATATGTAGAAAATCAAACTATTTTAGCATTAAATTATAAACTGTTTTAAATATAATTTTTATTTTGATTTAAGTAATATTGGTAGAGAAAACAAGTTAGAAAGATTACAGTCGAGCTTGCCCGACTGTAGAAGACCCTGAGCCAGTGTTTTAAAAATAATGCTTTGATTACAAGAAAATTTAATTGAGCCAGTATTCAGATAATATTTTTTTGATTAAAAGCAAATTAAATGAAAAAAAAAATAAAGAAATGAATTTTAATACAACTCTACATCGTATCTATGAGTTTCATTTAGTTCAAAACATTAATTTAAAATAAAAAAAGCGATAGTTGTAAAAATAAAATATGGACAGTAATACTGTTTTCTTCTGTGGGCGGAGGGGCGTGGCATTTAAAAAAGTGATTTTTTTTTTCAAAAAAGTCAGGAATTAAAAAAATAAAGTAAATTTTCTTTTTTTCGACCGATTTGTATTTTTAAGCAAACTTTCTTTTCAAAAAAAAAAAACAGACAACTTTTCGCACAAAACCATTAGTCCCTTTTACTCTTTATCAAAGAGCTCAGGGTCTAAAAATCAGAAAGGAATACTTCAATCAAGTACTTAAACCAAATATTTAGTTCTTATTTTCCCGCAACTCTAACTCTATACGCCTTGCATACTTGTGACTGTACAGGGTTCAAACAAATGCAGAAACGACAACAACAAAATCCAACGAGGCACAACAGCGAATGTCTAGTTGTTCTAACCCTTTGCTCTCCACTTCTCTCCCTCTCTCTCCCTCTCCCTCCCTCTCTCTCTCTCTCTCTCTCTCTCTCTCTCTCTCATTGCTCTGCTCTGCGTTGCCTTCGCTTGCTACTATAAATTTTTTGTCAACGATTTGTACGCATTGTCTTCTCGTTGCTGCTGCTGCTGCTTCTTCTTCTTCTTCTGCTTCTGCTTCTTCTTCTTCTTCTTCTCCTGCTTCTTCTTCTTCTTTGGCTGCTTGTTGTTGTTGTTGGTTTAGCCATATAGCTGCTTTGGCAGATTTTTAGCATAACATTTGATTATCATTGTCAATTGTGATGTATTTATGTGTGTGGATCGCTCTCGATCGATCGGTCGGTTTGCCTTTGTGTTTGCTCATCTGCATCTCCAACTCGAATCTCCATCTTCAACTGCAACTGCAACTGCAACTTGTGCTCCTCCACCTTCCCCTCTTCCCTCTACTGCCACTGCCATCGTATCCCTTTTGCTAGTCATTCCCATACCTCGTTCAGCGCATTCAGATTCAAGGACTTAACTGACACTTTGGCAGCACACAAATGATTTAGCTTTGCTGTCAATCAATTTGGCGTAGCACAGCACAGACAGCTGAGAGCAAAAGAGAAGTAGAGAGTAGAGTACTGAGATTTTTTTGTTAGCGATAAGCGCTTGAGACTTTTTCATTTTCCCACTAAAAAGCAAGTTTGTTGCCTAAGTCTTTTGTTTCAGCTTCAGCTTCAGCTTCAGTTGCATTTTGTGTTTTAATTGTTATTTGCTTATCAGAACTGCAGAAAGCACAAAAGTTCACCACGCTTTCCCCCAATTAGCGATAACACATCTAGAATGGAAAAGCCCTCCGCTCTCTCTACCCCCTCCCCCCTCCCCCCACCATTCTGTAGAAGGTTTGCGCACATTAAGCAACATGCGCGCAAATTAACGCAAAAAGCTTATCACCCAAAAGGAGGAAGATACACTGTTCCCCTCTACACCCACCTCCACCTCCATCATCAGCAGCAGCAGCAGCAGCACCACTGGCTAACGAAGTGCGCGTACTCTGCAGTGGGTTACACCCCACGCATATCTCTACCGCCCCCCCTCGCCCCTTCCCACGACTACCAATTGTCCGGCGAAATTCTGCTTCAAGACTTTGGTAAAATATCGCTGATGCAAGCGTCTCTGTTGATGGTTTTACGCACCACCACTCCAGAGGGAGAGCTCGGCAACAGCAGCAACAGCAACAGCAGCAGCAAACAGCAAACAGCAACAACAGCAACAGCAGCAGCAGAACATCTACCAACCAACAACTGGTGTTGAAAGCAATTTCAAAAATGATGAGTATGATCGAAAAGTTCTGTCCGTTTGGCTTCAAATTTAACTTGCAACATTGCACTATGGACAAAACAGCGCAATTTCGCCAAAAGACACGAAGGAAGACATCTCGGACGGCATTTCGAAACGCTAAAATAAACACTCTTTTCTACTTCTTGTATATCTCCAACATTCATTCGTACTAGTATTCTAATTGAGTCTATTGGTACTTGTTCAATATTAAATAATAATATTTCAAATTTGGAGTGTGTTCTATTTTTGTTTCGTAGTATTTTTGGACTTAGCAGAACAAAAACTTAAATTTTTCCATTATTAATCTGTGCCTTCAAATCAAATAAAATTTTAGTTTATTTTAAATATTTCTTGGCATAAACTCTGAATTAAAAGCTACACATTTTAACTACATTAAACAAAAAATAAATTATTTTAAATTATTTAATTTTCTTTTTTTGGTCAACCTTTTTGGCACGAGTTAGAGCTCTCAAGATATTAAAATTAAGGGTAGCATTCAAAAATTTTTGTATTTAATTTAGTTTTTGCATTTTTTAGCCACTATATTGCAATTCTTTACCACAGTGCATCACTGGCTGCTGTTAGCTTTTCGATTCTGCTGCTGCCCCACCGTTCTGCATCTTTGTTTTCCCCGCTGCTCCACATATTTAGGACCCTTTCCTTCCTTCATTTCGTATGTCTGTCTGTCTGTCTGTCTGTCTGTCCGTCTGTCCGTTTGGTTTGTTGCGGAGAAGCCAATAAGCAGTTTTGCTTTATCGCTTATTAAAAATCATTTCGCTCTTCGTATTTCAGTTTCACCTCCATCAGCAGCAGCAGCAGCTGCTCTTCGTTTTCCCTATACCCTGCTTCCCTGCTTCCCTGCTTCCCTGCTTCCCTGCCACTTTCCACATCTCTTCAGTCCATTTTCCCTTCCACTCTGATCGACTTGCAGCTTTGTTATTAACTTTAGCTCACATGTCGATCACTGTTGATGATTTTGTTCAATTTTTTAGAGCGCCGTCTGCTCAGCTCGTCCGTACGTACGTCTCCATCTTGCAGCAGCCTCCATCATCATCATCATTTGCCGCATGCCACATCATGCCGCACCCGCTGCATGCAACGGGCTTCCTACATTCCAGCCGAACAGAGAGAAGTGTGTGTGTTGTTGGTGTTGTGATTGCTATCCGTTCGTTGCCTCAGCTCAGAAATCACAAAATATATTTATTCAGCCCCCCAAAAAATGTAATGTTATTTTGCTGTTGCTGTTGTTGTTGTTGTTGTTGTTGCCGTCCGCTTTGAGTGCCCATCAAAGTTGATGACGCTGCTGATGATGACGTGCCGTTGTCAGTGGCCCCCTGAAGTTGAAAGCAGTTGAAGTCCAAGCAAGCAGTTGAGTTGTCCTCGCTTTCATTCATGCAACAACAAACAATCTCAATCACAGTGTCAGTCTCAGTCTCAGTTCAACATTACCTCTCTCTCTCTCTCTCTTACATTTTGTATTTGTTGTTGTTGCTGATGCGTTCGCTGTGGCAAATTATGGCAAATACACACCTTACCTTCTTACTACCTCCAACAACAGACAATGCAACCACTGAACGCACTGAAGATGGAGACACAGTCTCAGTCTAAGTCAGTGATGTCATTTTTTTTTGTTTTGAGCAAAAACAGCTAGATTGACGAAAAAAAGGGCTAAAAACCGCTGCATCCCCGTGAAAAACAGCTGAAAAAAAAGCTGAAGCATTGAGTGCTCGTAAATAGCATAATTTTGCAGTAATGATGCACTTTAAAATAAAATTTTAATCCACCTGAGTTAAATCTGTGGGATTCTTCCTCAGTCACTACCTAAACTACTCGTTTTTTAGACACACATCTTGCAATTTATGTTTGTATACTTTCTTCGGCATCGTCAATTTTTAATTATTTGTCAAACGAATTTCACAATGTTAGTCATAAAAGACGCATTAATATACAAAGGTATGAATTATTAGTAAAAATTATTCAATAAAAGTAAATATCGATACTTTACCAATAGAAAAATATTTTTAATCGTCAAACACGAAAGAAACATTTCACAATATTAGGAAAAAGTAATGTAAAAAAAAAAGTTTTTATCATTTTATAAAAAAGCTAGAATTCCCGCTGCCCGCTGTTTTCAAATTTTTCCCGCAATCGCATTTTCAAAACAGCTAGAACTGGCGGAAAAAAAGCTGAAATGACATCAGTGGTCTCAGTCTCAGTCTCAGTCTCAGTCTGAGACTCGAGACAGGCTTCAAAGTTTAAGTCGAAACGCAGCTTTTAATACCAACTTTTCGTTTCGTTTCGTTTCGTTTTTTATCGATTTTATTTCTTATTGTTTTCCCCGCTGTAACCAACCATACGCTGATGATTACAAGATCCATTATCTGGCTTCAATAAACTCTTTGCTGTTGCTCTTTGCTGTTATTATTTTTTAATGTAGTTTTTAAGTACCATCAAACACTTGAGACTATGAAGCGAGAACAGTTCAAACTGTAGCTTCAACTTCAACTTCAAACTATCGATCGATATCCATTAACAGACAGAAGATTCTCTCTCTGTCTACTCCATCCATCCCTTTTGTTATCTACGCAATCAACAGCTGCAATTACCAAAGCACTTGATTCATACATGCAATATTACATCAAGGTTACCACATTTTGGAGGCGTTCATTTTCTGCTTATCCATCCAACATATATAGTATATAGTATACACACGATATTGTGTGGGGAATTTCAATTTCCCAAGCGCATTTATCTGTCCAGCCTCATCTAAGCAGTACTTAGTATAGCAGAGTAGCTGGTATAGAACACTCTCTTTCAGTTGCACCTGCCACATTCTTCTTTCTTCTTGGTCTGCGCTATGAGTGTTTATTGATATATTCATATGGCAAACCCTTCAATAATTTTTTTTCCTTTTTCCCCCACTCCCCGCTACCTTGCAGCTGTATTTAGTTTGAGTTCTTGTGGCCATCAATTGCAAATACAGTAATTTGCCCACTCGCTTAAATGTGAGCTACAATGCATTGTGGCCATTTGTTGCCATCATTACCACATAACTCGAGTTTATCGCTCGGGATTGACGTGTTGACGCACCACACACCACTAAATTCACATTCCATGCAACACAATCTTGATTGAGTTTGAGAAAAAAATAAATCTAAGTTCTACTTTTTACAAGTTACAAAAGAGAAGTGTTTTTAGCTATCGGATATCTATTCTGATAAAATATTAAAAATGTATCTTCTACAACAACTACTGGTTAGTTACTATTGTTTAAGTATTGCTTATTCTTTAAGAAAAGTTTAGTCATTTCTTAAACCCTTCGCCCTATCATAAATTTTAAAAAATATTCAGCAGTGTTTCATTTGTCGAAATATCTTCATTAAATAAAGTTTTAGTCTGTTATTGGGCATATAAAATTTCGTTTCGAGCATTGCTAAAACTTTAAACTGTCATAACTTTGCCAAAGATTATCAAGCGGAATAGCTCTAACGGTATTTTACCATACAATCAAATCTTAACCTTCAATTAAAAATTGAAAAAAAAAAACATTTTTCTTCAATACTTTTCATAAACAACTATTTTATAAACTTTTTTTGTTTTACTACTGTAATAGATTTTTCATAATTTGTAGGTTTTGGAATATGTATACTATGTGCGTTCACAGTTGAATTTTAAGCATATTATAGACGCAATGACTATCCATATTGATTTGTCACTTTGGGTTAGTACATATTACCATTACCGTATTTTACCTCACAAACAAATCTTAACTTTCAATTAAAAATTAGAAAAATACATTTGATTTTCTTCAAAATTTTCCATAAATACCAATTTTATAAATTTGATTTGTTTTAAAACTACTGTAATAGTTTAGGTATGTATAGTAGGTTTTTTTTTTATTTATGCTTTGTGGGTTCGCATTTGAATTTTAAGCATATTACAGACCCAATGACTATAGATTTGTCACTTTGGGTTTAGTAGATATTACCTTTTAGGTAAGCTGCTAGCTGCCATTCTTCTTTGGAGTTGTATTCAATGTGCAATTTTGCAATGTTCAACTTATTGCATTAATAGCATTCTATATAGAGTTAGTGCTCTCTTTCTCTTTTCCTTGCTCTCTCTTCCATACTTCTTCACTCTGTTCATTGGCTAAGCTAATAACTGGCTATCATCTGCGCCCTTTTTTCAATCTCAGTTCGAGTTCGAGTTGAAGCTGAATGTGTGTAGATCGAATTCCAGTTGAAGTTTCTTTGTTTTATTTTCTGTAGTAGTTCTTACTATCGATCTTGCGTGAATATATATTCCCCAACATTTCAGCCTGTTCTGTATTCTATCTGCCGAGCTGCTACACCAGCTGGTCTTTTTTTTTGATTTTAATTATATATTGTGACCACTTGAGGTTCTCTCTCTCTCTCTCTCCCCCTCTCTCTCTCTCTGTCTCTCTTCTCGCTGTGTTCTGTTCAGTTTTGTTCGTTCAGCTGTGCAACATTTTGTGTTGTTGTTGTTGTTTGTTGCACACTACCTGCGCCAAGAAAAACTAAGATTATTTAGCTTTAAATCGCAGTGGGCGTGTCACTAAATAAATTACTTTTCTATATATATACACATACATACATATATGTATTATATATGAGTTACAGCAGCAGCACACTCAACAGCAGAGTTTCCCACACGTGCAGCTCAGCTCGGGAAAATTGTTTGCTAAACGCCCTTTCCTGCAACTGCAACTGCAACTGCAACTGTTGCTGCTGTCGGTTGTCGCTTGTGGGCTGCTTTTTGCTGTTGTTTTTGTTGTTGTTGTTGCTGTTGTTGTTGTAGTTGTTGCTGTTGTTGCTGTTTGCAAACGTTGGACAAACGTTCGCTCGTAATTAGCATAAATCACTTCACAAAAAAGGCTTCCTTTTTGGCTTGACCAAATTTGTTTTATAGACTTTGTGGCTCTCTGTTTGTGGCATTTTGGCATCTCTGACTGGCATCCGCCCCCTTGCCCTACCTACTTCAAATATCTCTATATCCCACCCTGTTACTTACTACCACCGCCTACAATAAGAGACAACAACAACCACAAACAACAACCACAACACGACATCGACAAAGTCACGCATCGTTGACCAAAATTGGCACAAAACTGCAAACTCGGAGATTGGCGAATTTTGCAGTTTGGTTTTTTTTGGGCCTCTTGAGCAATAAATACCATTTGCATTGACTGCCCCCAACAACAACAACAACAGCAACAACAACAGCAACAACATCACTAGCTACGACAACAACAACAACAACAACAACCTAAACGGCATCAGCAACAACTGGCAAATAGAAAGTCGATTAATGTACATTAAAAACTTAATTGAAAGTTAAGCAACATTTTGTGTTCCCAAGCACCAAATCTCTCCCTCTCTCTCCCTCTCTCCCTCTCGCTCTCTCTCTCACTCTCTCTCTCACTCTCTCTCTCTCCCTCTCGCTCTCGCTCTTTCTATTTATCAGTGTCTTTCTCTTTTTTTACTTCTTCTCATGCGTGAAAATACCGCATTGAATTTATGAGCTATTTCAAAGATCAATTAGTGTCCATCAGCAGCAGTCGATCCTAGGCCTCCTGTCAGCTTGGCTTAACACGAGCAGCTGCCAGAGCCAATGAAGCAACCAGGGATGGAGAACCAATATTTAGCTAGAGCTTCGCGCTACAGAAGCAAAGCTTCTAAGAATCTATTAGTGTTCAAAAAAAAAATTTTCAAAAATCTCTACGCATGTATTTTTGATGATTTTTTTGAAAATTGATATTTAAACCATTTTTACCCACTTTTCATCAAAATAAGTAGTCACTTTTGGCACATTTCAAAAAATCATAAAAAATACATGCGAAGAGATTTTTAGAAATTATTTTTTTTTTCCATCACTAATAGATTCTTTTGGACAAACTTTTTGCATTCAAACATTTTTTGTTTAAGCCCGGGGGAAAAAGTTTAAAAATTAGACCTTTGCAAGAATTGAAAATATTCCAGGTGTACTCAATGGGTTAAGAAGCATTATGAATTATTAAAACGCAATTGAAGTGACATATCCATTGATACCAAAACTTCTTTCGAAGTAAGTTTAAATTTTAAGTAGATTTCACTTTAAGTGTTGTCTAAATAAATATGCCGACTAGTGTAGTTTTCTAATCTTAGTTTCAACTCCCTGTTTGGCTATCTTCAGTCTGTCTGTGAGACTTTAATCATTCAACTTGATGTGACTGCAAGCATAACTCAATAGCTGATTTTAGCTGGCAAAAGTGAGCGGTGTGAGGGGAGTAGAAGTGCTTTGGCCACCCCAGTGGAGTGGAGCAGCGACATTATTTTGCAGCCAATTGCAAACTGTCAAAAACTATTTGGCTGCATCTTCATAACTCGGCCAAACGGCTTTGAGCGCGATCAGACTGGTTCAACTGGCTGAGTCTTTGGGAGACGCAAGACTCAAGATTCAAAGAGAGTTGAGAGTCAACTTGTTGGCCATTTCATTAGGCCACCAACCAACCAACCAAACATTTCGATGGCCCACTTGCCCCAGTTGTTGTTGTTTTTCATGGCTTCGGTTTTTGGCTTAGTTGAACTGCAGTTTGGCCGGCCGTACATTTGTCTTTTTGGCCTAAACTATGCGCATTTTTGTTTAAATTTGCTCGACTTTTTTTTGTGTCTACGTGCGCTCTTCCATTTGCCATTCTCCCTCTCTCCCTCTCTCTCTCTCTCTCTCTGCCGCTCGTTCTGCTAATTGAAAAAATGGTTTATTAAAATGACATGCGATAAGAGTTGAAAGGAACTGAGGCAGCTGAGGCAGTTTGTGAGTAAGAGGAGCTATAAACGCATTATATTTCCGTCATTAGTCACAACGAGTTTTTTGGGGGGCATTACATAAGTGCTTGCAACTGCATTTGACTAATGGCCAATTGCAAGATCGTTGCCTAAGTCTTTGCATAAAACGAACACAAATTAAAAACTTTTAAAATCGAAAAATATAGTGTTTTTAACAAATCCAGCAGTTATCTAAAATATATTCTGAACAAGAAAGAAAATGTCAGTCGAGCTTTCCCGACTGTAGAAGACCCTAAGTCAGTATTTTAAAAATAATACTTTGATTAAAAGAAAATTTAATTGAGTCAGTATCCAGATAATATTTTTTTGATTAAAGGAAAATTAAATTGAAGATACATGAGTGAATGAATTTTAATACAACTCTAAATCGTATCTATGAGTTGCATTTAGTTCAAAACATTAATTTAAAAAAAAAGCGATAGTTGTAAAAAAAAATATTGACAGTAATACTGTTTTCTCCTGTAGGCGGAGGGGCGTGGCATTTAAAAAAGTGATTTTTCTTTTTCAAAAAAGTCAGAAATTAAAAAAAAAGTAAATTTTCTTTGGTTGAGAAAAAGTTTTCGCCACCGAGGATCGAATCCTAGATCCCCTGCTCTTCGCAGGCGAGCACTCTACTCCCTACGCCACCAAACTCTTTTAGGAGTGGAGGCTTAAATACATAATTAATACATAATAAATCATCGTCAAATGATTTTCTTTGGAATTTTGGCCAAACAATTTTTTTGCCGAAGAAAGTAAACTTAACTAAAATTAACTAAATTTAATTAAACTGTTTTGATTATTTTTCGACTGATTTGTAATTTTAAGCAAACTTTCTTTTCGAAAAAAATAATTTGCCTACAAAATGTTAACTATTCAGCTTTTTGTTAGCAATTTGTGGGCAAAGGGGGCGTGGCATCTAAATTTGAAAATAAACTTGATCTGCGTAACAGAGCAACGAAGCTTCTGCAAAAATAATGGAATCTCTAGCTATTATACTTGCTGAAAAACAGGCGTTCATACAGACGGACAGACGGACAGACAGAAAGACAACTTTTCGCACAAAATCATTAGTCCCTTTTTGCTCTTTTTCAAAGGGGTCTCAGGGTCTAAAAACAAACGTCTATAATATTACATTTCTAGTTATATTTTAAGAGTATTTTCCAAAAACATTTGGCTACCTATAATACCATAATGTAATGGTCAACTGCAAGTTCGTTGCCTCAGTCTTTTGTTTTAGTTCCCATAATTTGTAATACGTGGCATGGAAAACTCCCGCACTAACAACAACAACAACAACAGCAACCACAACAACAATTGCTGCTCGTCCCAATTAAAAGTCGCGCTTGCATTGGCAATTGTTGTTGTTGTTGTCGCTTGGTGTTTGTTGTTGGTTGTTCGTTGTTGTTGGTTGTTTTTTAGTGCTGGTCATAAATCGCGTCTGTTTATCATTTTCATAAACAAGTCACAATAAAAACGACGAACGAGGCGGCTGCGCTTATGCAATTCTGTTTCTTTCTGAGTGTCAGACAGACAGTGGCCTAGTCTACCTACCAAGTCTCCGATCTAAGCCAATACGAATACGTTCCAATCCGATCCGTTCCGTTCCAGCAATATGACTACTAGTAGACACCACCATTTGCCATAGTAATGACAGGTGTTTGTAACTCGTTTGTAACAAACCTAACGTCCAGCTATGGAAGCTAACGGAAGGCACCAAAAAAACAACAAGAGAGGGAGTCTGGCTGGGGGGATGGGGGATGCGGGGAGTGAGAGGGACAAGAGGGACAAGAAACGCAGACAATCAACGGCAGCAATCGCAAAAATTGGAGGCTATGACTGCGTCTAGAGCTGTTTTGCTGTGTTTGCTGTGTTGCTGTGTTGCTGTGTTGCTGTATTTGCTGTGAATGGTGCTAGCGATGGTTGCTCAAATGGTGCTGGTGGTGGTAGTGCTAGTGGTGGTGCTGCTCATGCTGGCAGGGGGTCGCCAACGCAAAGAGAGAGCGGGAGAGCGAGAGAGAGGTAGACCCCAACAGATATTTGCATTAATATAAAGCCTCAAACAATTTATGCTTACAGTTCCCAGCTGCAGCATTAATATTTAAGCATACACTCAAAAAAAAATATTTAGTTTTTCTTTATGAAATGAAAAAATATCTAGACAGACTAGTGTCCTTTAAACATCTACAGCAACAATCTACAGCAGAAAAATACATACATATAAAAATTTATATAAAATATAAATATCCCACCAAACATTTGTGATCATATTCGAGTCGCTTTAGAGTCCCCTTGCTGATTAAAACAGAACATAAATGAGCTCATTTTCTGATCACAAATGACTCCTTCGTCGGGAGAAAAAAATACCCTAACCGCGACTCTACTTGAGGAGTCGCCTATGATCCCCTTTTCTAATCAGTTTCGACTCACTTTCGAGTAATATTTTTAAACATACGCGACTCGTTTCTAAGTCTTCTAATGAAAACAATCGCGTTTCAATCGCCAGTACGATCAATTGGCGATTGTTGTGCATTTTGTTGTTATGCTTTAAACTAATCGCATTTTGATCATAAAGGCGACTCATTTTAGACGCTTTCTTGAATCGCTCATAATCATTAATCTTATTTTTTAATCTTCCCGAAGAGTTAAAAACGACTCGCCAAATTCAGTTCTTACAAAATGATCTCCCAAATGCTAGGTGAGAAATTTATATAAAAATGTCATTGAATATCTTGCAGTATTGTTATAGTTTTGTTTAAGTGTAGCTTGCAAACAAACACACACTACAGCTCGCTGCTTTATAACAATTTTGCTATTTTTGCTATGACAAGGTCCCAGTGAAAGTGATCTACCATCTGACAACTTACAGCTGTGGTTTAGTCTTTGGTTGGTTGCAGAATCTGCTGCTGGTAATCTTACATTTTTATTAACATTGCCATTTGTTCCTGTGGTCGCCGCCTCATGCAAGCTGAGAAGCTTCAGCTCTGTCTGTCTGTCTGTCTTTCTGTCTGTCTTTCTGTCTGACTTTGATTAGGTTTCAAGAGCTGGACCTGCGATTGTGATTGTGATTTCTTCGGTTGTCAGTCAGTTGTCGATGCTGCTGGCCAGACAACAATATAAATTGATATTTGCGGTTTGGAATGGCATCTCACTATTCAGAGAGAGATGTCCAAGGCAGTCTGCAATATCATCATATGAGAGCATTGAACTCGAATTATGATTAAAAGCTAACAAGGAAACATATATGTGTCTAGATACTAACTATACTATATAGTTTAGTCTGGAGTTGATCTGTCTGTATAGATTGTGGAACATTTGTCATTGTTAGCGCATAATTAACACACGCCCAATTGAATGTCTACCGCCCACAGTGTCATTTAGATAAATCACACCACCAGCATCAGCTAGCGGGAGGAGCGGAAGAGTTAGAGGTAGACGGCTGGCAAGAGGTAGAGTAGAAGGGGAGTGAGTACCTCTATGTGGTAACTGGCAACTTAATTGCAGAGTTTGCATAATGCTTTTACAACAAGAAAGAAAATGTTAGTCGGGCATGCCGACCGTGTAATACCCTCTGAGTTTCGTTTCCAATTAGATGAGTTCCAATTGGAGTAGATGCTGCAAGAACTTAACATAACATATCTGTATGTCTATCTCGCTCACACGTTTTTCGTTTTCGTTGCTTGTGTGCAGAGCTCAGTGCAATGCACCTGGTTTTTGATTTTCGTTGTATGACAAACTTTTTTAATTGTGGTCTGATTTTGATGCAATTTTTACAATCGTTTGATATTATTTGTCTCCAAGTATATGCTAAGTTACAAAACTATATGTTAAGAAATAATTGAGCCTGCCACTTGCAAAGTTACAAAGAATATGTGCTTTTGGTGGGCGAAGGGAGCGTGGCATCCAATAAATTTTGATGGCATTGTCTTTATATTGTAAATAGCAACTTGCATGCCAAAATTGGTGTCCCTAGGTGTTATAGTTACCGAGATATTCGCCAAAAAACTCTATTTTTTCCGAGGTGTGTCTGGGTTTTTGCTTATTGTGGGCGAATGGGGCGTGGCATCGAAAAAAAAAGATTCTTTTATTGACTGACTCTGACTAAATATGTGGTCGATCCTGACTAAAGCGGATATTGTAGTTCTTACCATCTCTGAGATCTGTTTGTTCATACGGACAGACGGACAGACGGACGGACGGACAGACGGACATGACTATATCGACTCGGCTGTTGATGCTGATCAAGAATATATATACTTTATGGGATCTGCCACGCCTCCTTCTGCCTGTTACATACTTCTGACAAACCCATTATACCCCTCAGAGGGTATAAAAACAAAAAAAGTGAAAAACTGCGCTTTGCATTTCGCATTTTGCTAATGGCAAAAATATTTCAAACAAACATTGAAAAACACTTGCGTCTAAAGCGGTGCAGCACCACAACAGCACCACTGTAGCACCACTATCCACTATTCGAGTGGATATTCAATTTGCGAGCGAGCCACACTCATAATTAATTTTAGGCTACAGCGGTTATCGCTTGCTCTGCTTCCAAACCACTCAAGCACACCACTAACTCTCCCCTCCCCCTCCCCCGACACCGCCACCACCACCAGCACCACCTGTGGTTGGGGCAGGCAGCGACCCACCTGCCAGGCTTCAAAAAAAAGACTGCAACAAAAATCAACAAAATCGATATTTAAAATCGCATAAATCGTTTGGCGCGCATGTGCAGCATTTTGCCGCGATTGCGATCCATACGCTGTGGGTCGCAAAAACCTCACTTGCGTTCCACATGCAGTCCACACACTACAGTCCACTGTCCATCGTCCACTGTCCACAAAAACTGCGACAACTTTGTCTGTTTTGCCAGCGAACCACTTTGAGATTTGATTTATGCGATTGTTGGCCTCACTTCCAAGTCCCCCCAGGGGCTAGGGGCGTCTCAAGAGGGTGGTGGGGCACCGCAGAGTTGTGGTGAGGGGTGAGGGGTGTGTGGGTGCGTCGAATGTAACAGGAATTGCATTAAATTACGCAAATGCAGCAAATTCATTGCAGAAACAACGCCGATTTTTGCGGTGGCAAAACTTGAACTTTTGATTAACTTATGAGTTGCCTGCTTGCTTGCTGCTTGCTACACTGAGCAAAATAGGGTGGTAAAAAAGAGAGCTATTAAATAGTATATACAGTTGAGCACTATAAATTATTATTTTAAAATAAATTCTACACTGAGCCAAAAATTCCATTTTAAAATCACAAACGCGACATATTAATTCAATAATTTTCAACTTAGGGAAAAAATAATATTGAAATACATTAAATTAACAATTTCCAATTTTGATTTAATGATTTTTCATATTAGTTTTGTAAAATATGTTTAAATAACTTTATTACAATGTTGAATAATATTATTTTAAGCATTTTTTTAATGTTGATTTTATTGTTTCTCTTTTAAATCACAGCTACACCTACTTTTAAGTCAATTATGCGTTCATATTGATTCAATTTGGAAATATATCTTAAATCGATAAGAATTCAATATTGTTTTTAAAATGTTTCCATATATAAATATGGTGAATATTGTGCAACATTAAATTAAGGTAGTTCTATATTGAAACAAAAATTTTCAACTTTCAACTAGACTATCGTTAATGTTTCTTTAATTGAATCAATGTGGTTTTTATTGATTTTAGGTTGATTTTTCTCTGGGTGTACTCAGAAAATTCTTAACAAATTTGAACTGAATATTTATGGAACTAATGTTTCAATGTGTACAACTAATTGGTTAACTTGCCTTAACTTTTCTAACAGTGTACTGCCAGGTACCGTTAGACTCTGCCAAGCACTTGCCACGAACAGCACTTTATGCATCGCTCAGTTACATTTATCAGCTAGCCAAAAAAAGGCGCAGGCGAATGAAACTGAAAACCCGAAAACTGCAAAACTACAAAACTGTAAAACTGCAAAATTGAAAACCGAAAGTGGCCAAAAAGCTGCGACAGTGAAATAAAAAAATGTTGCCACAAAATGCTGGTTAATTTATGAGTGCGTCCAAAGCCAAGTGCAACAAAATATTTAAAAGGCACAAAATTAATGTATTTTGTATTTTCGGATTTCTATTTTTGGCCATTTTCTTGTTGGCGTTTTTTTTTTCTTAATTTATGAAGCTTCCAATCTTAGCATTCAATTTCCGGCAGCAATTTTATGTTTCGTATTTTTTTTTTAGTTTTATATTTTTTTTCTGATTTGTTGCGCAAATATTTACACACAATTTCAATAAATTTATGCGCTCTTCTTCACATTTTCAATTTGCAATTCCTTGGGATTGGATTGGCAATGGTTTTGGATTTGAGTTTCAGTTTGAGAAAGGCCAACTTGCGCATGGAAATTGGCTATGGGGATATTGGTTGAATTTATGCAAAAAAAAAAAAAGACCAAACCAAAGTCTGGCTGTGATTGTTATTGGCCTAGAGAGCGATCAGATCAACAGTAACGATCAGTTCAGATTGAACATGGAGGAACCTTGTGGGCGGAATGAAATTGAATGCGTGGTTCGAAGTAGTTCATTTGTACCGACTTCCAATTCCCGTTTTGTAGTCTGACTTAAGGAAGGGCTGCTGAGATTTTTATCGTCTGGTCTTTAAGCTAAAGGCCTGGCTAGCAAGAGACGTAGACAGTAGACAGCAGACTGCATCTGCCTAACTGGGCCAAAAAGACGGCTCCTTGTGTGGCCTCCACTTGCTCCAGTTTAAAAGACAGACTTTGAGTTTGATTTGGAATTGAAGATGGAGATGCAACTGCAATTGCTGTTATGGTCATTGCAGACAACCCCCATTGGTGGTAAGTGGCAACATTAGCAGCAGCAGATTTCCTAGTTGAGCTGCCTTTTTTTTAGCGACTGGGGAAAGTCATTTGATTAATAACAACAACGACAGAAAAACTTTATTGAAACCCAGACGGAAAAACATTAAACAACAACTAAATTTTCGTAGTTATTGCTGTTGTTACTGTTGCTGTTGTTGTTGTTGCTGTTGTTGCTGTGGTTGCTGTTGCTGTTGTTGTTGCTGTTGTTGTGTGAGAAGTACAGTGAAACCCATAGCGAGTGTTTTTGCCAATTGTTGCCAGTTTTATTTCAGTTTCCCAGGCCTGTGTTGCAATGTTGTTATTGCTGACACAATCGATAAGTTTGTGCAACAAAACAACGTTTTTGTTGTATGTTGTTCATTGCAACCTGTTGCTATAAAGGGGGTGTTATAAATTTGTCACCAAATGTGTTACCCCGTTCAGAATAAAAACTTAAATAAATATTATTATAGTTTGGAAAAGAAAACTAGTCTTTGAGAACTTGGAGTTTTATATATTACCAGTAGAGCTGTTAAAAAAAGCATTAGATAATATATTTTATATTTACAGCTCTTTATATTAACAGCTCTGATTACCAGTTAACTTTTTCCCCGATTTGGAGATATGCCATTCAAGTCTATGGAGTTGCCTCTAAATGTCATCTCAATAAATTAAGAATTGCGCAAGCAAAAATCTTAAGACGGTTTAGTGGAGCCGAGTGGTTCCTACGTACACAGGAGATTTATAAGGATTTCGAACATTTCATTAATTGGTGATACTATAAACAAGCAAGCCAGCAGATATTCCTCTAAATTTAAAAAATCATCCTAATGTCTAATGGCAAAAAATCTCCACAAAAAAAGACGAAGAAAACGCTTAAAAAGAATTGATCCAATTAAACTCAAAAAAATAACTTTATAATTATGAAACCATACTATTTTTGAAGTGATCTACTGGCTATTTGTTTTTTGCTTAATATGTTTCTCCTTATATCACTTTGGCATAAGTTGCTTAGGGCAACAGCAAGCTTAAATTATGAAATTATTATTGTTTAATAAAATTAATTAAAAAAAAAAAAAAAAAATCTGTTAACTTTAAACTAGACGATGAATAAAATCCCGAAATATGGTTTATTGTTTAAAGAAAAAAAATAACTTTTTAATCAAAGTTGAAATGTAGAGTAAAAAGTCTTCGCTTTTCTTTAAAATAAACTTTTTAGTTTTGGTTTCTGGGGCGGAAGCAAGTTGCCACTTGACAAAAACAAAAGACACAGCGACAACTCTCTTTAGTTTCAAACGTAAAAATGATGATAATGAAGATGATGATGATGATGATGATGATGATGATCAAGATGATGACGATGTGGTGAATGCAGTTATTTCTCACGCGACTTTAATTGATGTAGTCATAGTTTGATTAATTGCTGATCCAGTTATGCAACAAAAGAAAAGCAGAAAAGACTTTGGCTCCTGTTTGACTCGACACCTTCTCTTCCTCCTCTTCCACCTCTTTTCCTTCACTTCCACCTCCATCTCCACCTCCACCTCCACCTACTTTTGCTTCTTCTACTTCATCGTCAGTTGCATCTGTGCTGTGCTGGTTCCTTAGGCTAAAGTCTGGCTCGGCTCCGCGCTGCCTGCTACCAATTAGAATGCTTTATGGCATTTGCAACCAGACGACACATCCATGCCTCTCTTTCTCCCCCCCTGCCTCTTTTCTCCCCCCTTTCTCTTGCTCGCGCTCTCACTCTTTGCCACTGATTGTCCAGTTTTGCTCAATTGTGCACCCGCATGAGGCGTCTGACGTTGCTGATTTGCCCATGACGACGTCACTTCCTGTGCCACTTGATTTCAGCGAATTCTAAGGGGAGTCTGACGGGGAGCGGGTCTTAATTAGCGGCTGCTGCTGCATGAGCAACTCAGTCTAATGAGCTAAGTCTGGTCAGTGAAAGTTCATGAACTTTGTCACAGGCATTCTGAATTCCATTCGAGCCAACTCGATTAACTTGACCAAAATCTCTCTCAGCTGCAACGCACATTTCTTCTAAGCAACGACATGAGGACGTGAGGACGTGAACATTCCACACCAGAGACATGGCCAAAAAAAAACAAAAAAAAACATTCACGAGTTTACGCAACGATCCATCATCTAAGCCAGCAACTTTTTTTTTAAGGAGGATAGCAACAGAATAGAGGCAAGGAGCTAGCTAAAGGCACAAAGGAGGGTGAATAAAAGTAGAGAAAACAGTGGGGAAATACATTTTCTTGATTGCATTAGATACCCATCCTCCATATACACTAGTCGGCATGATTATTTAGACAACACTTAAAGTGAAATCTATTTAAAATTTAAAGTTACTTCGAAAGAAGTTTTGGTATCAATGGATAGGTCACTTCAATTCCGTTTTAATAATACTAATAATGCTTCTTAACCCATTGAGACACGTGGAATACTTTCAATTCTTGCAAAGGTCTAATTTTTAAACTTTTTCCCCCGGCGTAAATCAAAAAATGTTTGAATGCAAAAAGATTCTCCAAAAGAATCTATAAGTGTTGGAAAAATTTTTCAAAAATCTCTTCGCATGTATTTTTTATGATTTTAAGTAGATTTAATTTTAAGCGTTGTCAAAATAAATATGCCGACTAGTGTATTAGATACCCATCCTCCATATACAAATAAGTTTTATATTAATTTGTACTTTATAAATCATAAAAAAAAATCCTTTAAGTTATTTAAAATAAAATCAGTTAATACTTGTAGTAAATATCCTTTTTTTATATGTACTTTATGTCAACTTTAAGTATCAGTTTTACGTGCTAGCTGAAATTTGTATTGGCATAAAAAAAGTTTCAGCTGGTACAAAATAGTTAAGGCGCAGTGGTTTTTATTCCAAAAAAGTGCTAAAAACAACACTGCACTGAGCCAAAAATCCCATTTTAAAATCACAAACGCGACATATTAATTCAATAATTTTCAACTTAGGAAAAAAATTATATTGAAATACATTAAATTAACAATTTCCAATTTTGATTTAATGATTTTTCATATTAATTTTGTAAAATATGTTTAAATAACTTTATTACAAAAATTTTCAACTTTACTAGACTATCGTTAATGTTTCTTATTGAATCAATGTTGTTTTTATTGATTTTAGGTTGATTTTTCTCTGGGTGTGGTTTTATAGCACTAGCTTCCCAGGCTAATTTAGTCGTATTTTTGCCCACTGTGCAGCGGCGGGTGGGCAGCTGCAAATGCAACAGCAAAAAGGCATTTTTGCAAATGCGCAAACACAAAAAACGCATTCGCATTCGCATTCGCAGTGCTTGTAACAGTGGTGTTATTGTTGTTGTTGTTGTTGTACGTTTGTTTGTTGTGTTTTGTGTGTTGACTGAGTCTTTTCAGAGTTGCTTTGAGTTGGGGTTTCGGGATTCGCATTGCATGTTTTTGACCATTTGTTGATGTTGAAGTCAGAGTCAAGTCCAGCTACAAGCTAGCGGCCAAATGCAAATCTCTGCCTATTCCTCTCTCTCTGTCTCTCTAACTCTCCCTCTCTCACTCTAGCTCTCCCTCTCCCTCTCTGTCTGTCTACTGCACGCATATATAGTATTGGAATTTTGATTTATCAATAGTTGCAAGTGGGCGCCCAATGAGTTCGACTCTGAAAATCGCAGTTGGAGTTTAAAGTTTGGCGAAAGCAAAAGTTTCCTGAGTTGAGGAAAAGGCAGGCGCTGGCTTGATGCCTCAAATGGTTGAAACAACGTGGCCGTGGCAAGACAGCTGCAGATACACACCGAGTCGGTCGTTTCCCCCTCTCTAGCTTAGCTAACTGCCTCTGCTCATTTGACTTCTTCGGGCGGGCGAGCGAGCAAACATAAATCAAATGTAGGAAAATGTACAAGATAAATTTTTAAGCACACTTATTTAACACCTAACAACCTTGTTAGATGCTATTTTGATGATGCAACTCCAGTCTACAGTCAACAGTCTACAGTCTGCAGTCTCCACTCTACAGTCTACAGTCTCCTCTCTACAGTCTCGAGTCTCCGGTGTATACAGTCTACGGTCTGCAGCTGGAGAAGCAACTGAAACCAGCGACAAGGTGGAGCAAAATCTTAAGCTCAAAGCTAAGACTGAGAAACTCAGACACTGAGACACGGACACGGCTCAGAAATCTATACCGGAAAATTAAAAAAATTGTTAATAACACGACACAAGCTGCGTGGCAATTTGATGGTGGTGTTGCTGTGTTGCGGTGCAGCGGTGCAGCAAATAACTGTTAGAATTGCTTTTCGGTGTAGCGACAACAGCAACGAACGAGAACAACGTGTGGTAAAATGTGAATGTAAATTGTAGAAGATGTGGTTCGACTTTGAATTGCAAACGCAAATAGTTGCTAAACAGAGACAGCAACATAATAGAGAGAAAGAAAGAGAGAGAGAGATAGAGAGCGAGAAAGAGAGGGAGAGAAAGGGAGAGCGGCAGTGATGTCATATTTTTTGGAGCAAAAACAGCTAGTATGATGAAAAAAACGGCTAAAAACCGCTGAATCTCCGGGAAAAATAGCTGAAAAAAAAGCTGAAGCACCGAGTGCTCGTAAATCGCATAATTTAGCAGTATTGATGCACTTAAAAATAAAATTTTAAAACACCTGAGTTAAATCTGTGGGATTCTTTCTCAGTCAGTATCAAAACTACTTGTTTTTTAAACACCCTTCTTGCACTTTATGTTTGTATATTTCCTTCGGCATCGTCAATTTTTAAGTATTTATCAAACGAATTTCACAATGTTAGTAATGAAAGACGCATCAATATACAAAAGTATGAATTATTAGTAAAAATTATTCGATAAAAGTAAATATCGATACTTTTCCAATAGAAATATATATTTAATCGTCAAACACGAAAGAAACAACTCACAATATTAGGAAAAAATAATGAAAAAAATATTTTTTTTTCATTTTCTAAAAAAGCTAGAATTCCCGCTGCCCGCTGTTTTCAAATTTTTTCCGCGATCGCATTTTCAAAACAGCTAGATCTGGCGGGAAAAAAGCTGAAATGACATCACTGGAGGGAGAGCGGTGCTCCATCATCAAAAAAGTCACATCTGCTCTCATATAAATCTTGGCATTGGCAAAGGGAGCCGAAGCTTTGCATTTTTTTTACAGCCACGAAAAATAATTTATAAAAATTGCAATAAATATTGAGAGGCGCTGATAAGGCGTCAACATAAATCAGGTGCCATGTAGCGGTCGTCGAAGAAGAAGCAGAAGAAGACGAGGCAGTGAAGGAAAGAAGCAGAGACATAGCGCAGTCAAACTTGCGATTGGCTTTATAGGTTTGTAAAATTGGAACTGCGAGCCGAGAGCCGAGCAGCGTGACTAATCAATGTAATGGTGTGAAATCTTTACACATGCCCCAATGTTGCAGCGTCGTCTGCAGTCTCTGCCTCTCTGCGTCGCACCCCCAAGTGTGTAGGGCTTTTATGTCTTTATAAATAATTCGATGCTGTACAAGACAATTGCACGCTTTCTGCACCTAAAAACAAAAAAAAAAAAAAAAAAAAACAAAGTAACATGTATTTGAAACTAAAGCCGCCGCCCACATACAAAAAAAACACGCAACATGCTGCTTTGAGCAACATTAGCACTTTCATTGCACCAATGTGTGGCAATGCGATTGGATTTCACACTCTCTCGAAAGGCACTTTTCAAATCGATCCCTAAGTATGGAATCTTATAATGAAAAAAATGATGGAAAAAGCATTCATTAAAACAAGTATGGAAGATTACAGTCGAGCTTGCCCGACTGTAGAAGACCCTGAGCCAGTATTTTAAATATGATACTTTGATTAATAGAAAATTTAATTGAGCCAGTATCCAGATAATATTTTTTTGATTAAAAGAAAATTAAATAAAATTCATTACATGAAGGAATGAATTTTAATACAACTCTACATTGTATCTATGAGTTGCATTTAGTTTAAAACATTAATTTAAAAAAAGCGATAGTTGTAAAAATAAAATATGGACAGTAATACTGTTTTCTCCTATAAGCGGAGGGGCGTGGCATTTAAAAAAGTGAATTTTTTTTTGAAAAAAATAATTCGCCTACAAAATGTTAACTATACAGCATTTTGTTAGCAATTTGTGGGGAAAGGGGGCGTGTTATCTAAATTTTTTAAGCGGAATATATTTATATGGTATCCAATATCATGCATACCAATTTTGGGCTTTCTAGCATTCATATTAAGAAAGTAAAAAATCGAGATAGTCCCACTGTTTCTCTTATTGTGGCCAAAGGGGGCGTGGCATCCAAATTTGAAAATAAACTTGATCTGCGTAACAGAGCTACGAAGCTTCTGCTAAAATGGAATGGAATTCATAGCTATTATACTTGCTGAGAAACAGGCGCTCATACAGACGGACAGACGGACAGACAGACAACTTTCGCACAACATCATTAGTCCCTTTTGCTCTTTTTCAAAGGGGTCTCAGGGTCTAAAAAACTTTGTATTTGTTAACAACACATTTCTTAATAAGCAAAATTTAGCAGCTTAGCAAAATTAGCTCTTTGTATTTATACAAGGAACTTGCCCAATAAATGCTGTTCAAATGATTTCGCCTTCACCACAAAGTATAGCATTTTTTCTCGCTGTCTCCCTCTCTCTTTCTCTCTTGGCACTCTGCTGTGGCACGTAGCCATTTCTCATGGGGCAGGCAGGCAGGCGCACAGGTAAATCATCCACATCTGCCGGAAATTGCATAAAAAATATGCAAGGCTGCGTTTACTTCAATGTTTGGTCTATGCCACATGTTGCACAGCACTCTCAGTGCCAACAAAGGGGAGAGGAGGAAAGGAGCAAAAGAGAAGTGCAACTACAGTAAGCCACAGGCCGAGACATGTCCGACTCTTATCAGCAAGCAACGCGCTCTCTGTCTACGTGATAATCCGCGGCAGAGACACGACCGACATTTGGCCAAACTTCTATTAGCCTTCTCTCTCACTCACTCCCTCTCTGCCCATCTCACTCACTCACTCTTGACTCTTGGCATTGGTGTTAATCAAGAGCCACGATGCCAAATGATCAGGATGTGGTTTCTTCTTAAACTTCGCTGCAGCTGAATCACTAAATAAACATGAAAGAAAATGTCAGTCGGGCATGCCGACCGTGTAATACCCTCTGAGCTTCGTTTCCAATTATATGAGTTCGAATTGAAGTAGCTGCTGCAAGAACTTAACATGCACACATATTTGTATGTCTATCTCGCTTGCACAGTGCAATGCACGTGGCTATGCCTTGCTTGAATGTAACGATTTTCATTGTATGGCAAACTTTTTTAATAATAGTCCGATTTTAATGAAATTTTCACAATTGTTTGATATTATTTGTCTGCAAGTATATCCTAAGTTACAAAACTATACGTTAAGAAATATGTGAGCCAGCGGCATGCAAAGATACAAAGAAATTGTGTTTTTGGTGGGCGAAGGAGGCGTGGCATCCAAAAAATGTTGATGGCATTGTCTTTATATTGCAAATAGCAACCTGCATGCCAAAATTGGTATCCCTAGGTGTTATAGTTACCGAGATATTTGCAAAAACATGTATTTTTTCCGAGATATATCTGGTTTTTCGCTTATTGTGGGCGAATGGGGTGTGGCATCAAAAAAAGGAAACAAACTTGTATTGACTGACTAAATATGTGATCGATACTGACTAAAACGGATATTGTAGCTCTTACCATCTCTGAGATCTGTTTGTTCATACGGACAGAAGGACAGACAGACAGACAGACAGACAGACAGACGGACATGGCTATATCCACTCGGCTGTTGATGCTGATCAAGAATATATATACTTTATGGGGTCTGCCATGCCTCCTTCTGCCTGTTACATACAAATCGCCCTTTGACAAACCCATTATACCCCTCAGAGGGTATAAAAATATATCATGGGTTTTTGGTACACTTAAAAACAATTGAAAATGTGCTAGAAATAAGCTAAACGGGCATAAATGGCAACGCTGCTATACAAGAAGCGGAGCAATCAACTGACACAACAGAGTACAACAGAGACTCGTCTGCATTGTTGTTGTTGTTGCTGTTGTTGTTGTTGTTTTCAGCATTCGTGTTGTTTGGTGTTTGGAGTTTTGGTTTTGGTTTTGGCCATGACAGAATTTCTCTTCGTTTTTTTGCCCCATGCGATAAATAAGGTAATTGAATGAAATTACTTTTGACAGCTTATTTGCATACATCAACAACAGCGGTCGCAGTAGCCACAGCTGGAGATGCAGATTAAGATGGAGATGAATGAGAAGATGGTGCTGAAGTTGAAGACGGCTTTGGAGATGGAGATGGGCATGGAGTTGGAGTTGAAGGCCTTGTTAGGCTGTGTAATTGGTTATTGAATGCCTGCAGTTTCTCTGTGTCTCTCGAGTGTGTGTTTTGTGTGTGAGAAAGAGAGAAGTGACAAAGAGAAGTGTGTGGTGACAACACAAAATTTAAAATTACATTTCCAGTTATGAAGTGCAAGTAAAACAAATGACTTACGCAACGAACTGGATTATGAAAGCAGTAAAAAATAAAATCAAATGAATAAAAGGTTATAAATTTTGTTATCAGAGTATTAAGATGATTTCAAAACCAAAAGTGTAGAATTGTCTAAAATTTAAAAACTTTTGCCTTAAGTACAAGCAAAACAAATGACTTAGACAACAAACTACATTAGTCGGCATATTTATTTTGACAACACTTAAAGTGAAATTTTCAAAAAATCATAAAAAATACATGCAAAGAGATTTTTGAATTTTTTTTTTTTTTTCCATCACTAATAGATTCTTTTGGAGAAACTTTTTGCATTCAAACATTTTTTGTTTTAGCCCGCGGGGGGAAAAAGTTTAAAAATTAGACCTTTGCAAGAATTGAAAATATTCCACGTGTACTCAATGGGTTAAGAAGCATTATGTATTATTAAAACGGAATTGAAGTGACCTTTCCATTGATACCAAACTTTTTTCGAAGTAAGTTTAAATTTTAAGTAGATTTTACTTTAAGTGTTGTCTAAATAAATATGCCGACTAGTGTAGTTCTGATGGCAATTCATTGCTATAGATTTTGTCAGCTATCAGTGTCTCATTGTGTCGAACTGACAAAATGCAATGACGAGACGTCAGTTATAAGTGTCAGGCGTTGGTTGGGCTGCACTCGTTGAAAAACTCATTAGCTTCCTTTTACTGCTGCCTTCAGCTGCCTTTGCTGTCGTGTGGGCGTTTGTTCGATTCGCTCGTTCGAATACTGAGGGTTGTCTTCGCGCCAGTCGGTCGGTCGGTAGTCATTCGGTGTCGTTGTTCTCAACAGTTCCAATGTTGTTGTTGACAGATAAAATTGGCAATCTGTTTGGCTGTTTTGACGACATCGTTGTTCCACGGCCATCGCATTTGGCGACAATTTCGCTCGGGTTAAACGGGTTTAAACTTCTGCCAACTAAGCTTAATGAAAGTCTTTAGTCGCGACTTGAACAGCAGCTATCTAAGTAGATCTTCGTCAGTCTCAGTTCCAGTCACAGTCCCAGTCTCAGTCCCAGTCTCAGTTCCAGACCCAAGCCCTGGCTTATTTCCAACTCCAGTTCTCCAGTTCGATGCCTTTGGCTTATAAAAAAAGTGTAATTAGCGCTAAAATTGAACGTGAGGAATCGCCGCGAATCGTTGGGGATGTGGACACGTTTCGCTTTAAATGCATATCAGTCTGTAGCCAGAGAGACAGACAAACAGACAGACAGATAGACAGACAGACAGATGAACGGAGAGACAGCTAGTTTTGCTGCTTGTTTTTTGCATCGGCAAAAGGGAATGGCAAAGGGATATGGGGATGGGAGGTAAAATCCACTATTTAAAGTGAAATAATGACAGTTTTAATTGCTGATTTTTCTCGTTGTTGTTTGTTGGCGTCAAAATGCCAGCAGCTCTTGCCCTAGACTGCCGCCCCTTCTAAACTCCCTCCTACTCCTCTTCCTACTCCTACTCCTACTGCTACTGCTTTGTGCTATTTTTAGGCAAAATGTAAATGTTGATTACGCAAATGCCAACTAATTGGCAGCCATTTAAGTGAGGTCATTGCTCCAAGTTCCCAAAGTTCCCTGCACCCAAAAGCCACTTAAATTGCGGGGTAGGTTGGGGGCGTTTTTTGACCGAAAAAATTTAACTGTAAGTTGACAATCGAAACCGAAACGAATTTAACCAAGTGTTGAGTGCCAAAGGCTTTTTTTTTTTTTTTTTGACTGTTTCGCTGTTTCGTTTTGCGTACGACCATAACAAATTGCTCCACGGGTGTTGCGAATTAAAGCTGAACCCACGAGAGGGGGTTCGAGGCATAAACCCAGGGGCAAAGAGTGTGGGGAAATCGGTTCAAATCGAATTTAAATTATGACAACTTCATTTGTAATTGGGAGAGCAACCGTTCTCACATGATGAGGCGCGATAAAAAAAGCAAATAAATTGGGTAGCTTAAAAAAAAAAAAAAACAAGAAAAATATATAAAAACTTAAAAAAAATATTCTGTACTTTAGTATTAGTTTCAGGGACCGTAATCATTATGAGATATATATTTTAAAAATCATAAAGTAATGTTTAAATTTAATTTTTACCAATTTTCTTCAAAAATAATCATTATTTTTGAGTAATTTATGAATAATTTAAACATAACGATAATATTTGATAAAAAAAAAATAAAAATCGAAAATAATGATTAAAAATGATTTTTATTTAAAATAAAACTCAACAGTAACATATACAGCTTTTGTAAAATTCTTCTCACCAATGTGATTGCATATTCTTTTTCTATCTAGCATCCCCGCAAACCCCCCACACGTTTATTAATTTTTGTAATTAATATAAAAAAAAAAATTTAATTAACTTAAAATGAAGCCTTTTACAGAAGCCGTATGTTATTGTTGAGTTTTATTTTGAGCGAAAAAAATAAAAATCATTTTTAACCATTATTTTCGATTTTTATTTTTTTTGATCAGATATAATCATTACTCAAAAAAAAAGATTATTTTTGCAGAATTCGATAAAAATCAGAAATTTAAAAATCATTTCAAAAATGCATAGATTATGTAATAATAATAATTTTGATATACTAGATATATTTCTAGGTCCGTTGCAAGTGAATGATTTTTTTATTTAAAAATAAAAAAATAATTATTATTTGCTATCCCTGATTTGTTTATTAAACAATTTATCTAACATCTAAATCTACTATTACTTTTTGCACTTTCAGGTTTCGGCCAGCGATCCGGATTGTGGAGTCAATGCAATGGTCAACTACACTTTAGGCGAGGGGTTTAAGCATCTTACGGAGTTTGAGGTGCGTTCGGCGTCCGGGGAGATTTGCATTGCCGGAGAATTGGACTACGAGCGTCGGAGCAGCTATGAGTTTCCAGTGCTTGCTACGGATCGTGGAGGTTTGAGTACCACAGCAATGATTAAAATGCAATTGACGGATGTGAATGACAATCGTCCGGTGTTTTATCCCCGTGAATATAATGTATCGCTGCGAGAAGCTGCTGCGACTCAGACCTCCACCAGCTCCAGCTCACCGCTGCCTATTGTGGCGGTGGTGGCCACAGATCCCGATGCTGGCAATTTTGGCCAAGTCTCGTATCGCATTGTGGCCGGCAACGAAGGTGCCATCTTTCGCATCGATCGCACCAGCGGAGAGATTTTCGTTATACGTCCGGATATGCTATCCGTGCGTACACAACCCCGGCACATGCTCAACATCTCCGCCACGGACGGCGGAGGATTGAGAACAAGCACCGATGCTGTCGTCTTCCTTAGCATCATCGATGCCATGCAACGTCCGCCCATCTTCGAAAAGGCTCGCTACAACTATTATGTCAAGGAGGATGTGCCACGAGGCACCGTCGTGGGCTCTGTGATTGCCACCAGCAGTGGAAATGGTGAGTTTAAAACCTCCAAGTAACTAGATTAAAACATATAACAAATCTTCAAAAAATGAGATTCCTCCTATGAATGAAAGATTTTTGATTTAAACAAGAAAGAAAATGTCAGTTGGGCATGCCGACCGTGTAATACCCTCTGAGCTTCGTTTCCAATTTTATGAGCTCTAATTTGGAGTAGCGCTGCTGCAAGAACTTAACCTGCACACATATTTGTATGTCTATCTTGCTCGCACAGTGCAATGCACGTGGTTATGCCTTGCTTGAATATAACGATTTTCGTTGTATGACAAACTTTTTTAATTATAGTCCGATTTTGATGAAATTTTTACAATCGTTTGATATTATTTGTCTGCAAGTTTGTGCTAAGTTACAAAACTATACGTTAAGAAATAAGTGAGCCAGCGGCATGCAAAATTACAAAAAAATGGTGCTTTTGGTAGGCGAAGGAGGCGTGGCGTTCAAAAACCTTTGATGGCATTGTCTTTATATTGCATCTAGCAACCTGCGTGCCAAAATTGGTGTCCCTAGGTATTATAGTTACCGAGATATTCGCAAAAAAACTGTATTTTTTCCGAGGTATGTCTGGTTTTTCGCTAATTGTGGGAGAATGGGGCGTGGCATCAAAAAAAAGGAAACAAACTTGTATTGACTGACTAAATATGTGGTCGATACTGACCAAGTTCGAACTTGTAGCTCTTACCATCTCTGAGATCCGTTTGTTCATATGGACAGACAGACAGACAGACAGACAGACAGACAGGCAGACAGACGGACAGATGGACATGGCTATATCGACTCGACTGTTGATGCCGATCAAGAATATATATACATTATGGGGTCTGTCACGCCTCCTTCAGCCTGTTACATACTTCTGACAAACCCATTATACCCCTCAGAGGGTAAAAAAATTAAATTCCTTTTATGAATGAAAGATTTCTGATCTAAAGAATTAGTTGAGTTTAATTTTATAAGAGCCAAAAGTTTAAAAATTTCTTTATACACTAAAATCGCCCTTTTTGGCATACGATTTCTTTGAGTGCATTCAATGCTTTGGCCAAATTATGGCTCCGCCGACTTGGCGACGTCTTTGTATTTCGATGGCATTCATTAGTTCAGTGAGCTGGAAAGCAAAATATGCGCATCATATGATGGACAGGGGGACGGACATACAAAGTGACAGAGGAAGGGACACACAGACAGTAGGGGGGGGGAAGCTACGGATGAACAGACGAACGGTTGAATGCGGCTGCGCCACAGAACAAAACAAAACAAAACAACAGCAAAAAAAAAGGCCAAGAAAATTAAAATAAAATTTGTACAAGCAAAAAAAAGCTTGCAGCGCGCTTGCAACAAAATGGGCCACATGCAAGCCACTGGCCATGCCATGCCACAACCAGAGGCACAACAAAGCCGATGAGAGCTTGAGGTTGAGCGGTGGGGCGAAGGGGCAAAGGGAGGGGCGGGGCGGAGGAGGCCACAATGGCGAAAGCAAAACACTTCAAACGCAAATTTCGGCAGAAATCTGCACCCATCAACGACGAGGCAAACGACGTCCTCGTCATCGCTCGACGATGATACAAAAGAGACCAAAAGACACGAGTTCCACACAACACAAGCAGAGATAGAAAGAGAGAAAAAAGTGAGAGAGAGAGAGCATGTTGTAGAGAGCAGAGAGAGAGAGAAAGAGCAAAAGAGACGCTTTGCTTGGCTATGCAAAAATGATTTTGAGCCTTAATTTGCTGCTTTCGCTCTGTGCACTTCCTTTCCATTGCTCATTCCGTTCCCAAAACCGATCTGTTCTCCCCGCTGATCCCACCGAACGCCCCCTTTAGTACCCAGCAACTGTTGTTGTTCTCCTCATGTGTCAATCTTTTGGTTCTATTGTTCCTGCCAACTCATTGCAAATCCTTTGTTCGCTCAGCATTCGCCTGGCATTTGAATTGCCTTTAATGAGGCAAAACTTTCAGACCGTTTTCCTCTCCTCTTGCTCTCCCCTCTTGTTATCCAAGCTTTAATCAATTTGTGTTTCCTTGCAAGAAAATTCCGATAAAAAAAAAATACAAGAACTAGTAAGGAAGATTACAGTCGAGCTTGCCCGACTGTAGAAGACCCTGAGCCAGTATTTTAAAAATAATACTTTGATTAAAAGAAAATTAAATTGAAGATAAATGAAGGAATGTAAAAGGAGGGAAGTAGAATTCAAAATATATCATCGTCAAATGATTTTCTTTGGAATTTTGGCCAAACAAATTTTTTGCCGACAAAAGTAAACTTAACTAATATTAACTAAATTTAATTGAACTGTTTTGATTATTTTTCGACTGATTTGTATTTTTAAGCAAACTTTCTTTTCGAAAAAAAATAATTCGTCTACAAAATGTTAACTATACAGCATTTTGTTAGCAATTTGTGGGCAAAGGGGGCGTGGTATCCAAATTTTTTTAAGCGGAATATGTTTATATGGTATCCAATATCATGCTTACCAATTTTGGGCTTTCTAGCATTCATATTAAGAAAGTCAAAAATAATTGTGGGCAAAGGGGGCGTGGCATCCAAATGTGAAAATAAACTTGATCTGCGTAACAGAGCTACGAAGCTTCTGCAAAAATGGAATGAAATCTCTAGCAATTATACTTGCTGAGAAACAGGCGTTCATACAGACGGACAGACGGACAGACAGACAAACTTTTCGCACACAATCATTAGTCCTTTTTGCTCTTTTTCAAAGAGCTCAGGGTCTAAAAATAAAAAAAAAAAAGATTTAAAAATATTTAACTAACTATTTTTCCTCTCTCTTCCATTCCATTCCATACAGCTCAAAGAAGTGCCGTGCGCTACTCGATCTACTCGGGCGATCCGGATGGTTATTTTAGCATTGAGGCCGCCTCGGGAAATATACGAATAGCCCATCCGCTGGATCACGAGGCCAAGTCACAGGTTTTGCTCAACATTCAGGCCACCAGTGGTGAGCCACCGGTTTATGGCCACACACAGGTTAACATCGAAGTGGAGGATGTCAATGATAATGCGCCCGAGTTTGAAACGAACACGGTGAGAATTTCGGTGCCGGAAAATGCTGAGCTAGGTGCACCGCTATTCGCTGCCCATGCTCGGGACAAAGATTCGGGCAGCAGTGGCCAGGTGACCTACAGTCTCTACTCTGGTAATGCCACCGCCACCCAACGTGGTGGTGTCGGCGTCAGAAATTCTCAAACCACTCAAACCAATCAACCACTCTTTGCTATCGATGCACGCTCTGGGCACTTGGTGCTATCACAACATCTGGACTATGAGACAACGCAGCGGCACTCGTTAACAGTGACGGCCACAGATGGGGGCATGCCACCGCTCTCTGCGAACCTCACCATTATCGTTGACGTCCAAGATGTCAATGACAATCCGCCCGTCTTTGAGCGCGACGAATATGCTGTGAATGTCTCTGAATCGCGAGCCATTAATGCTCAGGTAAGTTAACTGGTCAGCTTGCCCCTCTGTCCCTGCCCCTGCCACCTACTCCCTTGGGGAGTAGAAGAAGAAGAAGTCTGTAGCTACTACACCCAGAGAAAAATCAACCTAAAATCAATAAAAACCACATTGATTCAATTAAAGAAACATTAACGATAGTCTAGTTAAAAGTTGAAAATTTTTGTTTCAATATAGAACAAACTTAATTTAATGTTGCACAATATTCACCATATTTATATATGGAAACATTTTAAAAACAATATTGAATTCTTATCGATTTAAGATATATTTCCAAATTGAATCAATATGAATGCATAATTGACTTAAAAGTAGGTGTAGCTGTGATTTAAAAGAGAAACAATATAGAATTCAAAATAAAAATTATTAATATTAAATGAAAACGTTATTGGATTAAGAACTCGCAATATTAAATTAAAACCCCACGCTATTGATTTAGTGTTGTGCAATATAGATTTATAAAACGTTTCATTTTAGCTTTAAAATCAACATTAAAAATGCTTAAAATAATATTTTGTTCAACATTGAAATAAAGTTATTTAAACATATTTTACAAAACTAATATGAAAAATCATTAAATCAAAATTGAAAATTGTTAATTTAATGTATTTCAATATTATTTTTTTCCTAAGTTGAAAATTATTGAATTAATATGTCGCGTTTATGATTTTAAAATGGGATTTTTGGCTCAGTGTAGCCTCTAGTTTTATTGAAAAATAAATTTTTGTAATGCAAACTAAATGCGCAACATAAATTTGATTAACAGCCAGTAAAAGTCATGCTTTTGTCAGGCCGGGCGTCATATCTTTTTTAAAATATCTCAACACCCCAGAGAAGCAGAAGATGCTACTTCAGTTGCAGGTTGCACGTTGCACGTTTCAAGTTGCATGCTGCCTTGCTGCCTGTTGCATGCAGGCCTTAACTCGTGCCTCTCTCTGAACTAGTTTTGATCATAAAATCACTTTATATCTTTGGCATCTCAAGAGTCCGAACGAGTAACAAGAAACGAGTTGCGGTCAGTTCTAGGGATTCCTCTAGAGATTTACGCCGACATGCAGCATCACAGATTCCGCTTGATATGATTGATGACCGCCAGCCGTGTTTGGCATGTAGATCTATCTATATATTCTTAGTAGACCCTGTACTTAACTTTTCAAACTGAATCTCTAGATTATCTTAAACAATGTCCTGACTACATATACTTGACAAACGCAAAGTCTAAATGAAAACCGTATTTTAAAAACGTTTTCTTAATTTACCACAATTGGAAAAACAGTAAACTTTAAATTGGGTACTGCTGCCTAACCATTTTAACTATAAACAAGAAAGAAATGTCAGTCGGGCATGCCGACCGTGTAATACCCTCTGAGCTTCGTTTCCAATTAGATGAGTTCCAATTGGAGTAGCTGCTGCAAGAACTTAACATGCACACATATTTGTATGGCTATCTCGCTCGCACGTGTGCACAGCTCAGTGCAATGCACGTGGCTATGCCTTGCTTGAAAGTAACGATTTTTGTTGTTTAAGAAACTTTCTTAATTATAGTCCGATTTTAATGAAATTTTCACAATCGTTTGATATTATTTGTCTGCAAGTAAATGCTAAGTAACAAAACTATACGTTATGAAATAAGTGAGCCAGCCACTTGCAAAGTTACAACGCAATTGTGCTTTGGGTGAGCAAAGGAGGCGTGGCATCCAAAAAATGTTGATGGCATTATATTTATACTGCATCAAGCAACCTGCATGCCAAAATTGGTGTCCCTAGGTGTTATAGTTACCGAGATATTCGCCAAAAATCCTGAATTTTTTCCGAGGTGTGTCTGGTTTTTTACTTATGGTGGGCGAATGGGGCGTGGCATCAAAAAAGGAAACAAACTTGTATTGACTGACTAAATATGTGGTCGATACTGACTAAATCAGATATTGTAGCTCTTACCATCTCTGAGATCTGTTTGTTCATACGAACAGACGGACAGACAGACAGACAGACGGACGGACAGACGGACATGGCTATATCGACTCGGCTTGTGATGCTGATCAAGAATATATATACTTTATGGGGTCTGCCACGCCTCCTTCTGCCTGTTACATACTTTTCACAAACCCAATATACCCCTCAGAGGGTATAAAAATTATCAAATGCCAATTAATAGGTGACCCAAATTTCAACAAGTACAGAGTCTCTTAATGTCGATAGCTTTCTGCTAGTTGTAGCTATTTATATATTTATCTCGTATCGTCGCAAATTAATACAATGCAATCTTTCTTGTCTTTGCAGATCATCCAGGTGAATGCCAGCGATCTGGACACGGGCAACAATGCTCGGATTACGTATCGCATTGTGGATGCAGGTGCCGACAATGCTAGCCAGAGTCACACTCACAGCCAGTCACACAACAGTCACAGTCAGGGCCACGGTCTTAGCCAGTCGAGGAGTCTCAATGGCCTCAATGGACCCGATGTCGATTTGGCCCAACACTTTGGTATCTTTCCCAACTCGGGATGGATATATCTACGAGCTGCATTGGACAGAGAGAGTCGGGATCGCTATGAGCTTACAGTGCTTGCCACTGATAATGGCACACCCGCAGCACATGCGAGAGCAAGAGTATTGGTACGCGTCCTCGATGCCAATGACAATGATCCCATGTTCCAAAAGCCGAGCTATGAGTTTCGCATCGAGGAGAATTTGCGGCGTGGCGCCATCGTAGGCGTTGTGCTTGCCACAGATCTGGATATTGGCGAAAATGCAGCGATACGCTACACTTTGCTACCCGCCAATTCGAGCTTTCAGGTGCATCCCGTTACAGGTGAGTCGAGGCGTCTTCCTGTGGCCATAAATTAGTGTCCCAATCGCAATGCAACCGTCGAGTCTAACAACTCACTCAACACACGTCGACGTCCCCATTAGAGCATCGACTTTGACTCGACTTTTACTCTGACTTTTAAGCTAAATCTAGAGATGGGTGTAACACCAAACAATATAGCGATTATTGAAAAACAAAAAGTTTATAGCCTTTTTCTCTTTTAAAGCTGAAGCTAGAAAAATTTATGTTTGAAAACAAGTAAGGAAGATTACAGTCGAGCATGCCCGACTGTAGAAGACCCTGAGCCAGTATTTTAAAAATAATACTTTGATTAAAAGAAAATTAAATTGAAGATAAATGAAGGAATGAATTTTAATAGAACTCTACATCGTATCTATGAGTTGCATTTAGTTCAAAACATTAATTTACTAAAAAAAGCGATAGTTGTAAAAATAAAATATGGACAGTAATACTGTTTTCTCCTGTGGGCGGAGGGGCGTGGCATTGAAAAAATTGATTTTTTTCCAAAAAAGTCAGAAATTAAAAAAAAAGTAAATTTTCTTTAGTTGAGAAAAAATATCCGCTACCGAGAAACGAAGCTTAAAAAACTTGATCTGCGTAACAGAGCAACGAAGCTTTTGCAAAAAGATTGGAATCTCTAGCTATTATCCTTGCTGAGAAACAGACGTTCATACAGACGGACAGACGGACAGACAGACAACTCTTCGCACAAAACCATTAGTCCCTTTTGCTCTTTTTTAAAGAGCTCAGGGTCTAAAAACTGTTGGTTCGAAATTTAAGAATCTTGTGTCTAAAATCAAAGAACTGTCTTTTTGCTTTACCTTGACCAGAATCTAAAGCTGTTTAACTTCTTTCTTTACTTATCTGTATTAAAATAAATTCAGTTAAAGAGAAGAGAATTTTGGCCGATCCATCATATACATATATTTAATTATATAATATAGTATACAATCACGACAAACTATCGATATCCCCATTACGTTACACATCTCTAACTGAAACTGAATTGGAATTAGAATTCGAATGTGACTCCAAGGTGGACAGAGACTGAGACTAAGGTGGACTGTCAAGCCAGCAGCCATGACCCATGGTCATTCATTACTCTGCTCTGCTCTTGGATGTCGCTTCTGCACTTGCACAGCTTCTAGCTTCTAGCTTTTAGCTTTTAGCTTCTGCATTGCCTCCACGTCAATGCCTATAGATCAAACGTGCACGAGCCAGAAACAGATAGAGGAAGAGAGAGAGAGAGCGAAAGAGCGAGAAAAAATAAACCTGTTCTAGCAAAGAAAAACGATGATGAAGCAAAGCGATAAAATGCGATCTGCTTGGCGATATCAAAGATGTTAAGATGCGAAAGAGATGGGGAGAAGGGGAAGAAGAGGAAGTTGTAGAGCTGGCAGCGTGTCCAGTTGGAGCACACATGACCATTAGTGTTTAAGCAACAACAGTTTTAACGCTGTCAGCTCATCCGTCAATGGAATATCATTGGGTTGACATTCAGCAAACCTCCTGCTCCTCCTCCTCCTCCTTCTTGCACCACATCTTTGCACCGCATGTGCGTGTTCGCCTGTTGGCTCGTAAGCAGTTTTTTTTTTTTTTTGTTTTTATTTGGTTCATTTAAATTAAATATGGAAATCGCGTGCAAAGCTTATCCTGGCATCCAAAAGAAAGAGTCTGGCAAACTTGTTTCTACTGCTGACATGATTTTCTTTCTTTTCGGGCTGCAAGGCAAACAATTTTGATAGCAGGCGGTGGTGGCACCACTAGCACCACAAACACAACTACTGGCATTAATCATCTGCGACCCAGTTTCTAGCTATGTAGCTAGGCTAACAAAGCAACTACTAGTAGATCCCTCTGTATTCCCTGCACACTTCCATTGTTAGACCCTGAGACCCCTTTGAAAAAGTGCAAAAAGGGACTAATGGTTTTGTGCGAAAAGTTCGTCTGTCTGTCCGTCTGTCCGTCTGTATGGAACGCCGGTTTCTCAGCAAGTATAATAGCTAGAGATTCCATTCCATTTTGCAGAAGCTTCGTAGCTCTGTTACGCAGATCAAGTTTATTTTCAAAATTGGATGCCACGCCCCCTTTTCCCACAAATTGCTAACAAAAAGCTGTATAGTTAACATTATGTATGCGAATTATTTTTTTTCGAAAAGAAAGTTTGCTTAAAAATACAAATCAGTCGACAAATAATCAAAACAGTTCAATTAAATTTAGTTAATATTAGTTAAGTTTACTTTCTTCGGCAAAAAATTTGTTTGGCCAAAATTCCAAAGAAAATCATTTGACGATGATTTATTTTGAATTCTACTTAATTATGTATTTAAGCCTTCACTCCCAAAAGAGTGTGGTGGCGTAGGGAGTAGAGTCCTCGACTGCGAAGAGCAGGGGGGGATCTAGGGTTCGATCCTCGGTAGCGGAAACTTTTTCTCAACTAAAGAAAATTTACCTTTTTTTTTAATTCCTGACTTTTTTGAAAAAAAAATCACTTTTTTAAATGCCACGCCCCTTCGCCCACATGTGAAAACAGTATTACTGTCCATATTTTATTTTTACAACTATCGCTTTTTTTAAATTAATGTTTTGAACTAAATGCAACTCATAGATACGATGTAGAATTGTATTAAAATTCATTCATTCATGTATCTTCAATTTAATTTTCTTTTAATCAAAGTATTATTTTTAAAATACAGGCTCAGGGTCTTCTACAGTCGGGCAAGCTCGACTGTAATCTTCCTTACTTGTTTTGATTGAAATATAAATGCATGTACATCTTTTATTTTTTTGCTTGCAGGCGAGATAAGCACACGCGAACCGCTCGATCGGGAGCTGCGAGAACTCTATGATCTGGTGATGGAGGCAAGGGATCAGGGCACGCCAACGCGTAGTGCACGTGCCCCGGTGCGTGTCCATGTGACAGACGTGAACGACAATGCGCCGGAGATAGCCGATCCACAGGAGGATGTGGTTAGTGTGCGAGAGGAGCAACCACCTGGCACTGAGGTGGTGCGAATACGTGCCATCGATCGGGACAATGGACAGAATGCCTCCATCACTTATTCACTGTTAAAGGGTCGTGACTCCGATGGACATGGCCTGTTCAGCATCGATGCCAATTCGGGTGTGATCAGGACACGCGTTATGCTCGACCACGAGGAGAGAAGCATCTATCGCTTGGCTGTGGCTGCCACCGATGGTGGCAATCCACCCAAACAGACGCTACGAATGCTGCGTGTCGAGGTCCTCGATCTCAATGACAATCGTCCAACGTTTACCAGCTCCAGTCTGGTCTTCAGGGTGAGTTTCAGATTTATGCTTGGGTCAACAACGATGAACAAGAAGGACAAAAAGTACAAAAAAGATTTGTTATCTTCGACTCGACGAAGATTTTATTCCCTTGCCGGAAACTTTCAAAGTTAATATAAATATGACTCTGTCGATTTCCCTATAAAACCATTTCAAAATAAAAAAAACCTACACAGTCTACTGTGTGTTCAAAAGAGTTTTTCCTACAAAACAAAGAAACCTTAAATAATATTCTCTAAAACGGATTTAAGGTCTAGTCACCTGAGATTTAGTTTTTCCTATAATAGCTTAAGGGGTTATATACCTTTTTTTGTCGAAAAAAATAGGAAAGTTCGGATTTTTTTTAGGTATGTAACAATTCTTTTATGATATGAATGATTTTATTTTTGCCAATGTTTGTGCAAAAATTTATGAAAAAATAATGAATAGTTTTTAAGGGGCAGCTGTTTCCCTGAAACGCCTTTTTTTGGAAGAGCCTTGCGGAGCCTTGCGGAGCCTTGCGTTCCCCAGGTCGAACAGGTCAACTGAAACCAAAAAAATAAAAAAATTTCATTAATTTAGAGTAAGTCCGTGTATCTGAACGATCGTTTTCATAAAAAAAAACTTTTTTGTGCATACGGGAACGTTTTATGCAAAAAAGGAATGTTTCAGACGCTAGAAATTTTACTAAAAAATTAATTTCAGCGAAACAAAAATTTGTGCATGAAAAATCGATCGTTAAAGTACACATAAAATTCATTACGAACATTTTAAAAAAAATTTGAAGAAAATCGGTACAGTAGTTTTCCGCAAATCCACGTCACCGCGAAGTCGTTTTTCAAAAAACACCATTTCGAGATATTTGCGTTTAAAGTTTCAAGTTTAGTTTATGCGAAGATAAGAGCGCGCGGTAAGAAGCGCTGTAACTTTTTTTCTACTGCTCAAATCTTTATGAAAATTTGGGAAAATATTCTCAAGGAGTTGTTCTTCAAGATAAAGCAATACAAAATTTTTCGATTTTTGAAAATGAAAAATGTATATAACCCCTTAATTTTGTTACTGATTTCAACTAGTGATTCCATCCATTCTGTACATGTTTTATAAAATAATTATACTATCCACTGTAAGAGTAGAACAACGACGAACAGACGCTTCCTTAACCAAAGTCGTTTCCTGGAAAACTTTTGTCTATTTGACGCTTCTAGTTTTACACGACGATTGCCTCGTTGTATTTCCTGCTTCATTCTCTGTGCTGATGTTGCTGTTGCTGTCGCTGCTTTTGTCTTTTGTCGTGAGCTGCGCGATTGTCGCCTACCTTTTGGGACTGGGATGATTTGTAGCAGCATCAGCATCACGTGCAAATGGCCAAGAACACGATTTGCTGCTCCTCCTTCAGCGCCTCAGCGAGGGAGGCGTCTCCAAAATGCGGGTGCGGCAACTTGCAACTTTGAATTTGCATTCAAGCCGAAACGACGTTGTTGCTGTTGTTGTTGCTGTTGTTGTGCATTGCGCACGCGTAATTGTCACTGTGAACTGTGACTCCGACACCAACTCTGACTGTGACTGTGACTTTAACTTCGACTCCTTCTCCTTCTCCGACTCCATCTGTTGTCCGTTCCCTTCGATCCCTGACCCATGTGTCCATTAAATGCGATTCGTAACCGTCACCTGGTTGTTACTGCTATTGTTGTTGTTTTCTTTATATACTCTTGCCAAGGGTATATTCTTTTTTAAGCATCTTTAGGCCCCATCTGTTAGCTATATCATATAAAAAACACCCTTGCCCCGATTTGGAGATATGCCATTTTAGTTAATGGAGTTGCCTTTAAATGTCATCTCAATAAATTCAGAATTGCGCAAGCAAAAATCTTACCACAGTTTAGTGGAGCCGAGTGGTTCCTACGTACTCAAGAGATTTGTAAGGATTTGAACATTCCATTTATTGGTGATACTATAAACAAGCAAGCCAGCAGATATTCCTCTAAATTGAAAAAATCATCCAAATGTTTTGGCAAAAAATCTCCACAAAAAAAGACAAAGAAAACGCTTAAAAAGAATTGATCCAATAGACCTCAAAAAAAAGAACTTTATAATTATGAAACCATACTATTATTGAACTGATCTATTGGCTATTTGTTTTTTTGCTTAATATGTTTCTCTTTATCACTTTAGCCTAAGTTGCTTAGGGCAACAGCAAGCTAAAATAAGCAAATTATTATTGTTTAATAAAATTAATTAATTGCAAAAAAACAAAAAAATTTAAAAAGCCTATTGCTAAAAGTAAATTTTAATTTCCCGATAATACGAATTATGCCAGACATGTGTTGTATGCCAAATTTATTGCCTGTAACGTATTCCAAAAGCTCAAAATCTTTTCAATGGATTTCACATTTTCCCTGTAAAAAGTTTGGGTATTTTTTTTGATATCTCCTCAAAGCTTTCCGATTGTGTTGTTGCAAATGTTGCAAATTTAACTAAAATATTGGCTTAATTTTTTGTTACCTTCAGTTATTTTTAGGAAACGGTTTGCTTTATGAAAAAGCTTAAAATCTTTTCAATGGATTTCACATTTAGCTTATGAAAAATTTGGGTATTTTCTTAGATATCAACTCAAAACTTTCCGTTTCTGTTGTTCGAGTTGAAGCAAACTAAAATAACTAAAATATTGGCTTAATTTTCTGTTAAATTCAGTTATTTTAAGGAAACGGTTTGTTTTATAAAGGGTATACAATTATCAGTATCCTTAATTTGGGTTTTTGGCATGTTGAGGCGTTAAAAACGTTGAGCGTTAAGCCTTTAACATTTTTATCACGTTCGATTCGCACATGTTTTGCATACCCCGCACATCACATCACATCATTGCAATACACATGCCTATCTGCAATCCATTCCCATTCTCATTCCCACTTCCTTACTCAACCTCAACCCATCCTGTCCCCCAGCGTCTCTCATCTCGCTCTTCACTTACACTGCATTTCCGACATTGTCTCCGTGGTCTCTTTGGCTTGATGGCTGCGACGCTTTGACATGCATTTAATTGCCTCTCTTTCTCTCTCTCTCTCTCTCTCTGTCTCTTTATCTCTCTCTCAGTGTCAGTCTTGGCCCTTAAATCCGCTTTGGCAACAATTAAAATTGACACATTTCGTTGCGTTTCGTTGGCGGTACTCCTTTGATTTGACTCTGTTGTTTTTTTTTTTTTTTTTTTTTTTTTTTTGTGATTTCTTGGTTTCTTGAGTCTTCTTAGTCTTAGTCTCTGCTAACTGCATCAGCAGAATTCTTCTCGCTTGTGATTTGTGCTTTGTTCTTTGCGTTGGCGTTACCGAGTTGCATGCCACATTTAAATACGTTGTTGTAATTAAGCAGTTTCCCCCGCAAAAGCAAATGATGCAAGCAGTTAACCCATTGTGTCTTACCTCCATTCCATTCCTTAACCCACAGTTTGCCAAGCAGATTACTGTTGATGCAGTTGACAGCTGTCCAAAAGGATGCAAAGGGGCATGCCACAGTCTGTTGCAGTTGCAGTCTCGCAGTCTTGCAGTCTTGTAGTCTGCTATAAAAGTGCACAACAAATCATGCGCCATTTTGGCGTTTTTTTCCATTTTTGTAGCAATTTCGTGCATAATTTGGTGGTTTGCCGAAACTGAAACCACAACCAAAAAACCACAGCAGCAGTAGTCATCGTTAGTCCCAAAAGCTCCACAAACACTCTGCTCTAAAAGTATTCGTTCTGCAAGTATTCCTTTCCTGCGTAATCTTGGCGGGGCATAAATCTCGTGACTGTCATTTTTGTGTCTCCATTTTGGCGACCCAAACAATATTTTCAATGTTTTTATTTTATGAAAAAAAAAAAAACAAGAAAAACAAAAAAACAGCAGAAGATTGTCCTAAAGAGTGAGAGGAATTGAAAAAGTTCTCTTCTGAACTCGAATACACACGACCCTGTACTAATTATCTAAAGTATACAAGCAGGCACCATAAACACTGATGTCATCTCAGTTTTTTTACCGCCAGATCTGGCTGTTTTGAAAATGCGATCGCGGGAAAAATTTAAAAACAGCGGGCAGCGGGAATTCTAGCTTTTTTAGAAAATGAAAAAAAAGTATTTTTTTCATTACTTTTTCCTAATATTGTGAGTTGTTTTTTTCGTGTTTGACGATTAAAAATGTTTTTCTTTTGCAAAAGTATCGATATTTACTTTAATCGAATATTTTTTCCCAATAATTTATAACTTTGTAAATTGATCCGTCTCCCATCACTAACATTGTGAAATTCGTTTGACAAATAATGAAAAATTTACGAAGGAAGTATACAAACATAAAGTGCAAGATGTGTGTCTAAAAAACAAGTAGTTTTGGTAATGACTGAGGAGGAATCCCACAGATTTACCTCAGGTGTATTAAAATTTTATTTTTAAGTGCACTTTTACTGCAAAATTATGCTATTTACGAGCACTTGGTGCTTCAGCTTTTCAGCTGTTTTTTCCCGGAGATTCAGCGGTTTTAAGCCGTTTTTTTTTCGGCAAACTAGCTGTTTTTTGCTCAAAAAAAAATGACATAACTGTCCATAAAACATTTATAGTTTTTAAGCCTGGCCAAAATGTTATCAAGTATGGTTTTAAATAAATTTATTAACGCATTGTATGCAACTTTAAAAGCCCTTGATGTAAGATACCCAAAAAATCTATAGACCTCCCATTTTTTTTTTATGAACAGGGTTAAAAAAATCTCCTTCTTGTTTTTATGCTCAGAACGGTTTTTGCGGTTTTGCATATTAAATTCTTATGCGCAAAAAAAAGATGGCCCAAAACAGAGGCCTAAACCCCATCCCCAGCTCCAGCTACAGCCCCATACCCATAGCCCCCTTCCTCCCTCTCCCTCTCTCTCTCTTGCTCCACGGCTTGGCTTGACTCACATTTTTCATCAGTGATTTTTGGGGCCGCCAACTTGGTCGGAATGCATAATTTCTTTTTAATGCCATTGCCCAATGCTTCTACTGGCAACTGCTTCTACTGTTGTCTCTGCCTCTCTCTCGCTCTCTATCTCTCTCTCTCTTTCTGTTTGTCTGTCTCTCTTTCTCTCCCTGCACCTTTTTGCAGCGCCTGGGAACTGGCAGCAGCGAAGTTGAGGCAACAAATGAAATTTTTAAATGTTTGCTGCCTTCGTAATCTTGAAGTATGAATTATTGCTTTAAGATTGGATTTTCAACACTGTTGTTGAGATTAAGATACGCGTTTTGCAGGCAGTCAGCCCCAAGTAGAGCGGCGACCCAAGACAGTCCGACTACCCGACTAACCGACCAACCGACCATCCAAGAAACCCTCTTAATGTCTAACATAACAAAAAAAAAAACAAGTAAGGAAGATTACAGTCGAGCTTGCCCGACTGTAGAAGACCCTGAGCCAGTATTTTTAAAATAATACGTTGATTAAAAGAAAATTAAATTGAAGGTAAATGAAGGAATGAATTTTAATACAACTCTACATCGTATCTATGAGTTGCATTTAGTTCAAAACATTAAATTAAAAAAGAAGCGAAAGTTGTAAAAAAAATATATGTACAGTAATACTGTTTTCTCCTGTGGGTGGAGGGGCGTGGCATTTAAAAAAAGTGTTTTTTTTTTTCAAAAAAGGCAGGAGTTAAAAAAAAAATAGTAAATTTTCTTTAGTTGAGAAAAAGTTTCCGCTACCGAGGATCGAACCCTAGATCGAACCCTGCTCGAGCCCCAGGCGATCACTCTATTCCGTGCACCACCAAACTCTTTTGAGAATGAAGGCTTAAATACATAATTAAGTAGAATTCAAAATAAAACAAATTTTTTGCCGATGAAAGTAAACTTAACTAATATTAACTAAAATTAACTGAACTGTTTTGATTATTTTTCGACTGATTTGTATTTTTAAGCACACTTTCTTTTCGAAAAAAATAATTCGCTTACCAAATGTTAGCTATACAACATTTTGTTAGCAATTTGTGGGCAAAGGGGGCGTGGTATCCAAAATTTGAAAATAAACTTGATCAGCGTAACAGAGCTATGAAGCTTCTGCAAAAATGGAATGGAATCTCTAGCTATTATACTTGCTGAGAAACAGGCGTTCATACAGACGGACAGACGGACAGACAGACAACTTTTCGCACAAAATCATTAGTCCCTTTTGCTCGTTTTCAAAGGGGTCTCAGGGTCTAAAAAAACAACAACAACAAAATATATAATCTATAATTGCCTTTTGCCTTTATTTACAAATTCGCGCAGGTACGCGAGGATGCGATCGTTGGCCATGTGGTTGGCTCGATAAGTCCCAACGAGGACGAGCGTCTGGACAACAACAACAACAGTCTGGACAATGACCAGACTGTGTGTGTCACCTACACACTAAATCCACTGACCAAGGACTTGATTGAGGGCGCTTTTGATATTGATAGGAATACCGGAAATCTGGTAGTGGCTCGACAATTGGATCGCGAGCTACAATCGGAATTTCGCTTAGAGATTCGTGCGCTGGACACTTCGGCTAGCAATAATCCGCAAAGTAGTGCCATTACAGTTAAAATAGAAGTGGCGGATGTTAATGATAATGCACCTCGATGGGCCTTGGATCCCCTTGAGCTGCAGGTGAGCGAATCGCAATCGATTGGTGGCATTATCTATAATTTTACCGCCACGGATGCGGACTCGGGCACAAATGGAGAGCTTCAATATCGCTTACTGCACTACACTCCGCTGCTAAATGAGAGTCAGGAGCAGACCACACCACTATTTGCACTGGACTCGCTTACAGGATCGCTTAGCCTGCAATCGCCTTTGGACTACGAGTCGATTCAGGAATATTTGCTTATAATTCAAGCACTCGATCAATCCTCAAATGTAACCGAACGTCTGCAGACTTCGGTTACTGTTCGTCTGCGAGTTTTAGATGCCAATGACAATGCGCCTGAATTTGTTGTACCCACCGTAAAAGATAACAGTGGAGCGGCAGCAGCAACGGTTTATCTTAATGATGCTACACGAATAGGGGATGTCGTTACACACATTGTGGCCGTAGATCGAGATGCGGGTGAAAATGGTCGTCTCACCTACGAGATTGTCAGTGGCAATGGTGAGGGCAGATTTCGCATTAAGCCACAGACGGGTTTGATTGAATTGGCCAAAACGCTGCCTCCCGCTTCGGATCAGCTGGATAAGAACAGTCGTTTCGCGCTGACCATACGCGCTAGAGATAATGGCACTCCTACTCCCCTGCAATCAACCCTTAGTCTACAGCTAGTAATCCAAGGCACTCACAGCAATCCACCAAAGTTCCTGCAAGCTGTCTACCATGCCACAATCCTTGAGAATTTAGCCAGCGGCAGTTTTGTGTTGCAAGTGGCAGCCAAGGCATTCCACAGTGCTGACAATGGTAAGTAATTCCTTAAAATATATTCAATAGATCCTACTACAACTTGTTTCCTCCTCATCCTGGAATTAGATATCTTATTCAAGCAGACTGCTATTACTAAATCTTCCCTCTCTATTACTAAATCTTCCCTGTATGCTTGGTGTTATATTCTTGTATAATTTACTTAGTTTATTGAACAGACATAACATCAATGTACCTACTAGAATTACTCGTAACTTTAACTCACTGTCTCTTGAGCATTGTAACTCTAATTGGTCTCTTCATTTAGAATCCATTTAGAATCCTGTGTGCAGATTATAACAATCTGTACAGAGTGATTAGTTTCAACTGTTCTTTAGATTGTATTAAATCTTCCATTTTAACACACTAAACTAACTTAACAAAATAACTAATCTACCGGTCTGATTGGGTTTTTATTTTCTGGGTTTTCCCCAATCAATATTTCAACAATTGTTGGGCCTTAAATTTTTTTTAATTTTTATTTTCTTTTCCCCAGTTTAAATTTAAATTTAAAATATAATTTTAAACTTTTAAATTATTTTTATATTGTAACTTTAATATTAAAATATGTCGATTGATAATAGTCTGACATTAAATAAATAAATAAATAATAACTCAATTAGTTATCAATTTATTTCATTATATCCTACTCTCTTTCTCTACAGCTAATCTAACGTACGAGATACCGAGTGGCGTTGCCGATGATCATTTTCATGTGGACTGGCAGCGTGGCATTGTGACGTCACGTGGCCAATTCGATCGTGAGTCGCAAGCCCGATATGTAATACCAATCTATGTGAGAGATGCCAATCGATTGAGTGTATCGCCATCATCTGCGGCGGTGCGAAAGCAACGCTCATCGGAGAAAATCTTGGAGATGGCAACTGGACAGCACTTTGACGTTGCCACAATCATCATAACCATTGGCGATGTCAATGATAATGCCCCCGAGTTTCGACCTGGTTCGTGTTATGGACTTTCGGTGCCCGAGAATAGCGACACTGCCATCATTCACACAGTGGTTGCAAGTGATCTAGATGAGGGAGCCAATGCCGAGTTGGCTTACAGCATCATCGGTAAGTTTATTTGCCTACTCTTTAGATCTCGAGAATTATTTTGAACTGATTTAATGCTTTAGCAACCTTTTAACGAATTAATCAATTTAGGAATAAAAGTGCAAGTACAACCCACCTAGCATTTGGGAGAGGAGAGTCGTTGGTTAACTCCCCGGGAAGATTAAAAAATGATTAATCTTATGAGCAATTCAAAAAAGCGTCCAAAATGAGTCGCCTTTATGATCAAAATGCGAGCAGTTCAAAGCATAACAACAAAATGCACAGCAATCGCCAATTGATCGTACTGGGGATTGAAACGCGATTGTTTTCATTAGAAGACTTAGAAACGAGTCGCGTTTATTTAAAAATATGACTCGAAAGTGAGTCGAAACTGATTAGAAAAGGGGTCATAGGAGACTCCTCAAGAAGAGTCGCGGTTAGGGTATTTTTTTCTCCCGACGAAGGAGTCATTTATGATCAGAAAATGAGCTCATTTATGACTATTTTAATCAGCAAGGGGACTCTAAAGCGACTCGAGTATGATCACAAATGTTTGGTGGGAACACCACAAATTCAAATATCAATAACTCATACTTATTAACAATTGTATTTTTTTCTAAACTATTTTAGGCGGAAATCTGGGCAATAAGTTCAGCATCGATGCACGAACCGGAGAGTTAAGTGCCCGTCCTTTGGATCGTGAGCAGCATTCCCGCTATTCACTTCAAATACAAGCCTCGGATCGTGGTCAGCCGATTACCCACCATGGACACTGCAACATCAGTGTGCTTGTCGAGGATCAGAATGACAACGAGCCGCGTTTTGAGCTGCCCAAATATGTGGCCAGCATTCAGGAGGATGCACCCATTGGCAGCAGCGTGTTACGCATCAAGGCCACCGATGCGGATCTGGGCGTAAATGCCAGACTTGTCTACTCACTGGTCAATGAGACCCAATGGCAGTTTGCCATCGACAGCAAGAGTGGAGTCATCACCACTGTCGGGTAAGTTTGAGTACAAGAGTTATGAGAGTTATAAACACGAAATATGTAATATGTACACTAGTCGGCATATTTATTTTGACAACAAAAGTGTCTATTTTGATGAAAAGTAGGTAAAAATGGGTTAAATATCAATTTTCAAAAAATCATTAAAAAAATACATGCGAAGAGATTTTAAAAAAAAAATTTTTTTTTCCATCACTAGTTCTAGATTTTTTTGGAGAATCTTTTTGCATTCAAACATTTTTTGTTTTAGCCAAGGGGGAAAAAGTTTAAAAATTAGACCTTTGCAAGAATTGAAAATATTCCACGTGTACTCAATGGGTTAAGAAGCATTATGTATTATTAAAACGCAATTGAAGTGACCTATCCATTAATACCAAACTTCTTTCGAAGTAAGTTTAAATTTTAAGTAGATTTCACTTTAAGTGTTGTCAAAATAAATATGCCGACTAGTGTAGATGTTGAACCCTGTTGAAATAAGTTGAGGTAAGGTAAGGGATTTAATCTCGGGTCAATGCAATGTAGCATCTTATCTACGTGAAACATCTCGTTGCAAGGACACCATAAAAACACTGAAATAATTTAATAGCAAATGTAGCAAGTAAGCACATCCTACGCATTCGAATCCCAATTCGAAACTATGCTATAAATAGCAACTTTCAACTGATTCTACGCATACGCAAAAAACACAGAGGGTTGATCCTACTTTGCTGCTACTTCTCAAGATCCAATTCGATTCGAGTCGATCCGCTCAATTCCTGCTGTCCTGTCCTGTTCTGTCCTGTCTGTGGACTTCGCCCCCCTCTGGTGCAAATTTATGCTTATTGACAACCAATGATGACAACAATTGCTTGTTCCGTCCGATATATAGAGACCAAGAAGGGGAAAAGTGGAATGCTTTGGCTCTAGCTCAGCTCAGTTCCGGAGCCACAACTAGTGACAGGATTAGGGAGGAGAGCTTAGACTTTAGGGGGGGTAGGGAGGAGGTTCAGCACTTGAGTTGACAGTAGCGTCTGGCAGTGTTTGTGGCCATTTATACAAACGCGATCCGCTGTCATGTACCAATTTTTATCTTGCGCTGATTGTCGGCAAACAATAAAAACGAAATCCACCGCCACCAAAAAAAAAACAGCTAAACAGCTACAGATACAGAAAAAGAAAGAGAAGAGGAATAGCAAACAGAGACAGAGACAGCGGCAGAGACAAAGACAGAAACAGCAACAGAAACAGAAACACACAGAGATCAGAGAGAACAGCACATGGTAAAAGAATTGTAGAGCGACAGACAGACGGAAGGCACAGCACAGCTAGGCATACGGACAAACAGACGGACAAACAGACACACAGACAGACAGACAGACAGACATACGGGACAAACAATTCGTGACGTTGTTGTTAGTCTGTTGGTTGTTCAGTTTGGCCGCTTGATCGGTTGTTGTTTGGGCGCTTTCGCGGTCGCGCTCTTGGTCTCGGTCTTGGCCTCGGTCTCACTGTCTCACTGTCTCGATTGCAGAGATTCCTGCGCTTGAGCTAAATAAAGTCAGGCATAAGCAAAAAAAACAAAAACACTGAAACAGGAAAGAGCTGGCAACGCTTTCGATAATGACAATTGTATACCCTTTCCATTAATTAGAGTCATAACATAGATTCACTAGAGTATACTCCATTCAACTCTAGCAGCTCAACTTATTTAGAATAAATTATTTACTACATTTATTTCGATACGGATTTTAATCAGGGACCGTAATCATGATGAGTTATATTTTAAAAATCCCTGAAAAATCATAAAATAATGACTAAATTATATTTTTTTTGTCGATTTTCTTTAAAAATAATCATTATTTTTGAGTAATTTATGAATAACTTAACCATAATAATTATATTTGATCAAAAAAAATAAAAATCAAAAATAATGATTAAAAATGATTTTTATTTTTTCAAATAAAATATTTTCTCAAAATAAAACTCAACAGTAACATACTCGTACATTCTGTAAAATACTTCTCACCAATGTGATTGAATATTCTTTTTCTATTTAGCAGCCCCGCAACTCCCCCACACGTTTATTAATTTTTGTAATTAATATAAAAAAAAATTTAATTAACTAAAAATGAAGCCTTTTACAGAAGCCGTATGTTATTGTTGAGTTTTATTTTGAGCGAAAAATAAAAATCATTTTTAATCATTATTTTCGATTTTTATTTTTTTTGATCAAATAATATAATAATATAATATAATGTAATATATAATATATAATCGTTATGGTTTTGCTCTTTATAATTTACTCAATAATAATGATTATTTTTTGAACAATTCGATAAAAATTCAGAAATTTAAAAATCATTTCAAAAATGCATAGATTATGTAATAATAATAATTTTGATATACTAGATATATATTTCTAGGTTCGTTGCAAGTGAATGATTTTTTTATTTAAAAATAAAAAAAAATATAATCATTATTTGCGGTCCCTGATTTTAATAGCATTGTGAACTTTGAATTCGAGACATATGTAACTAAACACATAACAAAAATATGCTTTTAGATAGAGTATACCTATGTGGCTTGTTAAAGCTCTCGGGGGGCTGCTGCTAGTTCCTTTCCTTTAGATTTTTTTTCTGTTTTTTGCTGTCCGACTGACTGACGAACTGACGACTTGACGGACTGAGTGGCTGACGATGGACAACAAGACTAGGCGCAATTTCAGGCTGTATCTTGTTGCTTGTTCCTCTCTGTCTCTCTGTTGATGATCAGCCACAATGCAAGCCGACAATGACAACAACAACAACAAAAAAAAAAGACAGACAGAGCTAGGGGTAGGAGAGAGAGAGAGGGAAGGGAATATACAACATATACTGAAAACTGACCCTTGAAAGCATTTTAGCTTTTGTTTCTAAATAGACAACAGACATCGACTCAGACTGAGACCCGACTACTACCATTGCTATTCCAACTCCGACATCAACAACAGAGATTCTAGTGCTTAAATCAAAGTCCGTCCAAAAATTACACTTGGAATGTTTTCCTTCCACTTTGACTGATTTAATTCATAAAATGAGCCTCAACATCAACTACAACAACAACTACAACTACAATTCCGACTGCGTCTTTGGGATGAGCTTGTAATTTGCTAAATTTGTTTTATTGGCTGACATGCAAGCGTAAGCAAGAATCTGCCACATCCCATCCCAAGCGCCCTTTCATTTTGTTTAGCTATTTATGGCTAGCATAGAGGGAGTCTAGCTGAGCCTAGCGTGCATTGAGATTAACCGCACTACATTTTGACTGAGTGGATCACAGGCAAATGACTTAATTACCTGCCACACAAACACACTACACTACACTATAGCAGTGTTGCCAGATTTTGAGAGGCATCATAAGCTAGATTGAGGAAAAAAAATAAGCTAGAATAAGCTAAAAATTTAAAAAAAAAAAAACCGGAAAAATAAGCTAACCATAAAAACACCAAAATAATTTATTTTTTAATTTTATGGAAGTAAGGAAATTATTTCATCAACTTCATTCATACATAACGCCAGTTTCTCGAAAACTTTGTTTTGGCCAGCATCCTTATAAACTAATACGTACTTCTGACCAAAACTCTATCGTATTCCCCTTTTTCTCCCAATCGATTTTTTTGAGTCGAATTTTAACCACAAATCGCGGAAATTTTGTTTGTAAGACACTTTCGGCATTTTTCTTCAAAGTTAATGTGCAAAATAATGCAGTGTGACCGAAACTTATAAAGGAAAAAAAAAAAAAAACAAAATACGAACAACAAATATGATTTTTGTCCGATTAATCGATAAAAATTACCAAAACTTACAATCCAATCAAAGAAACAAAACTTGTTTTGTTCTAAATTTTTTCAAGGCGAAATAAGCTATACGAAATTTAAAAAAAGCTATATTTCAAGCTATAAGCATTTTAGTTATGTTCCAAGCTATTTGATTTTAAAATAAGCTAAATCTAGCTTAAAATAAGCCAATATGGCAACACTGCACTATAGCTACAGCTGCAGCTCTAAGTTTCCATTGTATGGGGATTAATTCCACATCATTTCGTGTAGCTAATTGTTGCTAGGATTATTTTTCTGCGATTATTCCGGCGGGAGTCTAATTAGTGTCGCTAAGAGAATTCCCTTTTACCACTCCGATTTAACATTTCGTTAAATAATCAGTCGTGACATTCGTCTAGGCATTGTAGTATCTTAGTTTTTAGCATTTAGTCAGAGTTACTAACTAATTGATTTATTTCCCAAACTATTTCTTCGGAAACAGGAAATTGGATCGTGAACTGCAGTCGAGTTACAATTTCATGGTTTTGGCCACCGATTGTGGCAAGTACGAGGTGCATTCGGGCAGTGTGACCGTTCAGATCAATGTGCTGGATGTCAACGATAATAGGCCAATATTTGAGCGTTATCCCTACTCCGGACATGTGCCAGCTCTCATTCAACCGGGACAGACTCTACTAAAAGTTCAGGCTCACGATGCCGATTTGGGTTCAAATGGAGAATTGCTCTATGCTCTTAAAGCCGACAGTCAGCTCGGTTCGGCTTCAACTCGTGGCAAGTTTCGTATTAATCCGAATACTGGAGCTTTGAGTGCTACGCAGAGTTTGGCCAGCGAGTCGGGTAATCTGATACAACTGGAGGTAATTGCTCGCGACAAGGGAAATCCACCTCAAAGCACCGTTGGACTCATTGAAATTTTGGTGGGCGAGGCGAGTCAGGGAATCCCCCTGCTGCACTTTCAAAATGTCACCTATCGCACCAGGTTACAGGAGAATTCTCCAGCAGGCACCAGATTGCTACAAGTTTCCGCCGTGCGTAGCGATGGAAGGAGACAGAAAGTAAATTTCTCCATTGGCGCTGGCAATGATGACGACATCTTCTCAATGGATGCCACAACGGGAGAGATTAGAGTTGCCAACCCTCAGCAATTGGATTACGATCGTTATGCGAAACCTTCATTGGAGCCACTCTCGAGAGGAAGGGCCATGCACTACGAGGAGACAGGTGGGGAGTCCAAAGAGGAAGAGCATCAGCTGGAAGATTCAACTGATTCCTTACGTAGTCAACGCGCCTTGTTGAGCTCCTCATTTGCCTTAAGCACCACACAACCGCATGAACTACATCTGGTAATTGTGGCTCGCACCACTGAAGCTCCATTCCTCACCAGCTATGCGGAATTGATTGTCCAACTGGAGGATGAGAATGACAATAGTCCGCAGTTTTCGCAACGTCAATTTGTGGCTACTGTTTGGGAGGGTAAACGTAAGGGCACCTTTGTGTCGCAGGTGCAGGCCTTTGATGCCGATGAAGGCGCCAATGCTCGGCTGCGTTATCACATTGTGGATGGCAATCATGACAACGCCTTTGTCATTGAGCCCGCCTTTAGCGGCATCGTGAGAACGAATATTGTGCTCGATCGCGAAATACGCGATGTCTACAACTTGAAGATTATTGCTACTGATGAGGGTGTTCCCCAGCTGACCGGCACCTCAACTATACGGGTTCATATTGTGGATGTGAATGATAATCAGCCAACGTTTCCACCCAACAATGTTGTGAGCGTCAGTGAAGGTAGGTGTCAGATTTAACTTAAATTTTAATCCATTTTTAACAAGTAAGAAAGATTACAGTCGAGCTTGCCCGACTGTAGAAGACCCTGAGCTAGTATTTTAAAAATAATACTTTGATTTAAAGAAAATTTAATTGAGCCAGTATCCAGATAATATTTTTTTGATTAAATGAAAATTAAATTGAAATATATGAAGGAATGAATTATAATACAACTCTACATTGTATCTATGAGTTGCATTTAGTTGAAAACATTAATTTAAAAAAAACAATAGTTGTGAAAATAAAATATACCAATTTTGGTCTTTCTAGCATTCATAGTAAGAAAGTCAAAAATCGAGACAGTCCCACTGTTTCTCTAATTGTGGGCAAAGGGGACGTGGCATCCAAAATTTGAATATAAACTTGATCTGCGTAACAGAGCTACGAATCTTCTGCAAAAAGAATGGAATCTCTAGCTATTATACTTGCTGAGAAACAGGCGTTCATACAGACGGACAGACGGACAGACAGACAACTTTTCGCACAAAACCATGAGTACCTTTTGCTCTTTTTTACAGAGCTCAGGGTCTAATAAGTGAGCCAGCCGCTTGTAAAGTTACAACTCAATTGTGCTTTGGGTGGGCGAAGGAGGCGTGGCATTCAATAAATTTTAATGGCATTATCTTTATATTGCATCTAGTAATCTGGATGCCAAAATTGGAGTCCCTAGGTGTTATATTAACTGAGATATTCGCCAAAAACATATATTTTTTCCGTGGTATATCTGGTTTTTCGCTAATTGTGGGCGAATGGGGCGTGGCATCAAAAAAAGGAAACAAACTTGTATTGACTGACTGAATATGTGGTCGATACTGACTAAATACTGACCAACTTTGTAGCTCTTACCATCTCTGAGATCCTTTCGTTCATACGGACAGACAGACGGACATGGCTATATCGACTCGGCTGTTGATGCTGATCAAGAATATATATACTTTATGGGGTCTGTCACGCCTCCTTCTGCCTGTTACATACTTTTCACAAACCCAATATACCCCTCAGAGGGTCTAATAAAAACTAGCTTTATGGGTTACTAATCCACTGTCTTTCTCTTTTTTTTCCATAATTTATTTGACAGGCACTGAGCTGGGTGCTGTGATTGCCTCCGTTACAGCGAATGATGTGGACACCAATCCAACGTTGACCTATCGCCTGGACAGCGATTCACCCGATGAAATGGAAAACCTGTCACTCTTCGGATTAGATCGCTACAGTGGCAAACTAGTGTTAAAGCGTACGCTAGACTACGAGCTGCAACAGGAATATCAAGTGGATGTTATAGCATCTGATGCAACGCACGAGGCACGCACCACCCTCACCATTCGCGTCGAGGATGAGAATGATAATCCACCTATGTTCCAAGCTCAACAACCTCCGGCCTATTTTGCCATTTTACCATCCACTTCGGAGCTCTCAGAGAGTACAGCTGCCCATGATGTGGAGCTCTTAACTTTAAATGCCACAGATGCAGATGAGGAAGGACCAAATTCGCAAATAAGCTTCAAAATTGAACCACCCTCCATGGGATTCTCTGTGCATGCTACAAACGGTATTGTTTCGGTTAACATGAGTCAATTGCCAGCGGCAGTGTCTCCTAGTGGCGATTACTTTATCCAAATCCTTGCTCAAGATGCCGGCTCACCCCGTTTGGGCAGCTCCACATTGCTACGCATTCAACCGGCTGATTTAGGAGCGGCACGTAGTCAATTCCTGCAGACACAGTATAGAGCTCAAATAAGCGAATCGGCGGAGTTGGGTGCGATAGTTCTGCAACTAGGACAAGATGTCAAGGATCAGGCATTGAGTATTACAGCGGGTAATGAGGAAGGTCACTTCGAACTCCTACCTTCCAAAACAATTGTGCTCATCAAGCCACTCGATCGGGAGCGCAATGATCTATACAAACTGCAGCTTAGTCCAAGCACAACAACCTCCGGTTTTGGCTACCCAACAACTACTCCAATCAGCTCCAGCTTCAGCTCTAGCTCCAATACAACTGCCAGCTCCATTACCGTATTCGTGCATGTTTTGGATGCCAATGATAATGCGCCTCAATTTGATCCCAGCTTGAAATACGAAGCAGTGATCAGTGAACTAGCTCCATTGCGTTATTCCATAGCTCAGCTGTTAGCTGTCGATGCAGATCAGGAAAATACACCCAATTCGGAGGTAGTCTATGACATTAGCTCGGGTAATGATGAGCACATGTTTACCATTGATTTGGTTAGTGGTGTGCTCTTTGTTAACAATCGTTTGGATTATGATCGAGGCGCTACAAGTTATGAGCTCATTATACGCGCCTGTGATAGCCATCAGCCACGCCCACTTTGTAGTTTGCAGGCGTTTCAGTTGTCGTTGCATGATGAAAATGATAATGCACCGCAGTTTCCATTGTCCGAATATGTGCACTTCCTCGGTGAAAATGAACCAATTGGTACTTCGATCTTTAGAGCAGTTGCTAGCGATTTGGATCGCGGTGCTTTTGGGCAATTGAACTATAGTCTGGTTCCAGCGACTTCTATGGAAGAGGAGAGTTCTTGGCGCTTGTTTCGCGTGGATGCCGCATCGGGAGTGGTTAGTTCCGCTGCAGTTTTCGACTATGAGCAACGGCAACGCTATCAACTCCAACTGCAGGCCACCGATATGGGAGGGAGAAGTGTTCAAGTGGCTGTGCGAATAGAGATTGAGTCACGAGATGAGTTTACGCCACAATTTACAGAGCGTTCGTATCGCTTTGTATTAGGAGCAGCGGCGTCTGCATTGCCTTTGGGCTTTGTTGTGGGCCAAGTGACTGCAACAGATGCGGATTATGGTGCAGATGGTCGTGTGGTCTATCAATTGAGTGCACCACATAGCCACTTTAAGGTGAATCGCAGCAGTGGTGCGTTGCTCATCAAACGCAAACTCAACGACGACGACGACAACAGCCTCATTGATGATATCAGTTTGGTCATCGCTGCCTCCTCGGGTCGCCCGAGCTCACTGACCAACATGACTGTGGTGGAGATTGTTGTGGATCCTTTGGCACATCCCAATACCAATTTGGCTTCCATTAGCTTGCCGGGAGGTGGTGGAGTGGTTACTACAGCTACTGGGGGTGGTCCGGTTGGTAGTGGTAGCTTAAGTGATTGGCTTGTGGCTTTGCTAGTCTCCCTGTTGCTCATTCTCTGCGCTGCCGCTGGCATTTATCTCTTCATTCAAATGCGCCGTCGACGTCCACGCAATGCTCCCGTCAAGCCGCATCTTAGCTCCGCCGAGACGGTCGTAGGAGTGGGTAATTCCAATAGCTATGTGGATCCCAGTGCCTTTGATACAATGCCAATACGCGGAGGAGGAGGAGGAGGAGCCAACAACGGTGGTGCTGCTGTGGCTTCAGCTCAATTTGCTCCACCCAAATACGATGAGATTCCACCACCATTTGGTGCAGGCAGCTCCGGAGCAGCTACCACTTCAGAGCTCTCAGGTTCAGAGCAATCAGGTTCCAGCGGAAGGGGCTCCGCGGAGGATGATGGTGAGGATGAGGAGATACGCATGATCAATGAAGCATCGCTAAGTCATCGTGCTGGCATCTCCGGCAGTGATGATGGACGCATTTCGGATATTTCAGTGCAGAATACACAGGAGTATTTAGCTCGTTTGGGCATTGTGGATCATGTTCCCAGTGGTGGTGCTGGGAGTGGTTCAGGTGCTGCTGGTGTTGCCTCCAGCTTGGCGGGTTCCATGCCCCTGCCCCATTCTCTCCACATGTTTGATGAGGATTCCACTGCACGTTCCGATATCACAAATCTCATTTATGCCAAGTTAAATGATGTAACTGGTGGCGCTGGCGCTGCTGCTTCGGAGCGTGGCAGCAGCGCAGATGATGCGGTTACAACGGCTGGTAGTATTGGCACTGTTGGTGGACATGGACATGGCGTCATGTCTAGCTATGGTGAGGTGCCGGTTCCCGTGCCCGTTGTCGTTGTGGGCGGCAGCAATGTGGGCGGTTCCTTGAGCTCCATTGTCCATAGCGAGGAGGAGTTGACGGGCAGCTACAATTGGGATTATCTGCTGGATTGGGGACCACAGTATCAGCCGTTGGCGCATGTCTTCTCGGAGATAGCTAGACTAAAGGATGATACCATGTCGGAGCATAGTGGCGCCTCATCCTCAGCCAAGAGTGCCAAGCAATCGCAATCGTTAGCTCATCAATCCTCACACTCCACATCCACGGGTGCGGGACACAATCCCCTCAACCCCCTCAACCCGCTCAATCCTCCACCGCCACCGCTGCTCACCAATGTTGCTCCCCGGTCCATTAATCTTCCAGGCGGTTTGCGTTTGCCGCCTCACCTCCTCACCGCCGGCCTTGCCCATCTGCCCCGCTCACCCATTGGACATGAGGTTAGCGGTGGCTTTAGCACCTCATCAGCCATGTCGCCTTCGTTCTCGCCCTCCCTCTCACCGCTCGCCACACGTTCGCCTTCGATTTCCCCTTTGGGTGGACCGCCCACTCATATGTCGCATGTCTCCCTGCCCCGCCACCATGCCGCACCACCGCAGCCAAGTCAACGCGCCAATGTGGGGGGCACTCGCATGTAAAGTGCTCGATAAACGATAAACGATAAGCGATAAACGATACGATAAACGATAAACGCCTGTATAGTTATCGATATTCTGTGTGATCAACCTTTAGAGCATAATGTAGCTTAGTACTTGCTTAGTCGTAGTGATTACCCCATATACTTAGTTAGTTAGTGCCAGAGACTGTCATTTGAATTGTCATTTAAAAGAATGGAGGCGCAGCTGTTCATGCATCATAGTATTACTTGCACCACCCAACCACCACACCACAAACCCAACCACACATACGATCACCATACATATGAGTCACCCCAAAGACCTACTCACTACCCACCTAGCATTTGGGAGATCATTTTGTAAGTACCGAATTTGGCGAGTCGTTTTTAACTACCCGATTAAAAATTGATTAATCTTATGAGCGATTCAAGAAAAGCGTCCAAAATGAGTCGCCTTTATGATCAAAATGCGATTGATCGTACTGGGGATTGAAACGCGATTGTTTTCATTAGAAGACTTAGAAACGAGTTGCGTATGTTTAAAAATATGACTCGAAAGTGATTCGAAACTGATTAGAAAAGGGAGTCATAGGCGACTCATGAGCTCATTTATGACTATTTTAATCAGCAAGGGACTCTAAAGCGACTCAAGTATGATCACAAATGTTTGGTGGGACCCAAAGACCCATCACTATTGATTAACATCTGAAATAAATTATTAAAGTAATTTGGGCATAACTCTGTCTGCCAGAATCTGTATTTACTATCTGAAAAAGCGTCCAAAATGAGTCGCCTTTATGATCAAAATGCGATTGATCGTACTGGGGATTGAAACGCGATTGTTTTCATTAGAAGACTTAGAAACGAGTCGCGTATGTTTAAAAATATTACTCGAAAGTGATTCGAAACTGATTAGAAAAGGGAGTCATGGGCGACTCCTCAAGAAGAGTCGCGGGTAGGGTATTTTTTTCTTCCGACGAAGGAGTCATTTATGATCAGAAAATGAGCTCATTTATGACTACTTTTAATCAGCAAGGGGACACTCTAAAGCGACTCGAGTATGATTACAAATATTTAGTGGGACCCAAAGATCTATCACTATTGATAAACATCTGAAATAAATTATTAAAGTAATTTGTTCATAACTCTGTCAGCCATAAACGTAACTGTATTTACTAATATCTGACTAAATGGTACATTAAAACACACACTCATCTACACACACACACACACCCACACAGTTGTATATAGGATCATAATAGATATAGTAGTTTATATATAGATCGACCACAAAGCCAACAAAGACTCTCTAAAATGCGCTTGGTTGCACCGCCTTGCAGTGGTTCAATGGGGCATTAAAAAAAAAAGCAGACAACAAACCAAGCCAGCCATAAATTTGTAAGCATTTCTTAAACTTTGATAACGATAACGATAGAACTATATAAGTATTAGTATTAGCATACAACAACAACAACTAGTTTTAGTAAAAAACGAAATCAAGTGCACTTATTCATTAACACATTATCGAAATCCAGAATCACAATCACAATCAAAATTCAGGAGAATCGCTCGCATGTCTGCCTCCATTCCCATACCCATACCCATACCCATTCCCATACCCATACCCATTTTTATTATAATAATAAAGCAAGTATAAGAGAAGTCTCAATACAAGAGAGGCAAAAAAAAAAAAATGTGTATAAAGTTATTTTTAGTAATCATTGAAGAGCCCTTGTAAATGTTTATCCATAGCACATAGCCTATTTAAGTATGATAACATAACGTTTAGGAAAGCAACTCTTAACCAGATCTTAAGTTAGTTTCTAGTTAAGTATTCGTCGTTTCCACTAATTGTGTAATTGTAATTACGATCTAGCAAAGCTGTAAAAATATATTCCATAAGTAATACATATATGTATGTTTATATATTCAACATCTTTATAAGATTTGAAAAATTCAAAAAAATAACCAATAAGTTTTTAGTTTGTAATAGCGAAAGAAATCAAACAGAAAATTATACAAAAATATTAAAATAAAATTTTAAAACTAAAAAAAAAAACATATAAGCATTTTTTTTATTCAAGATGACTTACCACATTCGTATTCGTTGTATTCGTTGTATTCGCAATTCGCATTCAAACAAATTGCTGTTGTATTTGTGATTAATTTCCATTAACGTGGCGGCCCTTGGGGGCAAGCAGCAACCAAAACCACAAGCACTGCAGCAGCTCTGTGGCATCCACAACAAGAACGACGAAAACGATCGCCTGTGAGACCTGAAAATGGAAATGGATTGCCAGCCGAATGCCTTCATTATTATTATTATTATTTTTTTGCAGTTTTTTTTATATTTTTTTTGTCCCTCTCCTTTATTTTGTAGTTTCTTTTTTTTTTTTTTTTTTGTTGCAAAAGCAAAAGTGGCAGCCACGCCCTAGAACGGAGTAAAAAAGGGGTTGCAACAAGGTCTTGAATAACTGCCTGTTTTTGTCTGTTGTAGGTGGCAAGTTGTATCTCTGAACTCTTGAGCTGACACGCTACATTCACATAAGGTAGCCTCGAAGTCTACTTTGTCATATTTAAAAAAATGTTTTTCAAAATAAAATAAATATTAAAAATGAAAAAAAAAATTCTTAATTTTCGTTTTAACACAATTCAAATGTTTACAAAGTTTTCTTTCTAATTGCAAAATATATAGTTATTTTAAAGTTATCATATATTCATTAGAAGGAAACGTGATATTGGGAGCTAATCAATACAATAAATATTAAAAATGAAAAAAAAAATTTCCTTAGTTTCGTTTTAACACAATTCAAATGTTTACAAAGTTTTCTTTCCAATTCCAAAATATATTTTTAAGTATTTTTTAAGTAAATATTCATTAAAGAAGGAAACGTGGTAATATTGGGTGCTAATTAAAAGGTTCTTACTTAAACTTAGCTAATCAGAAACTTTTAGAGTTCTTTATTTGATGGTGTTATATACGTATTCTTGTATAATTTACTTTAGTGTCATATATTGACTCTATTTAGTTTATTGAGCAGACTTAACATCAATGTACTACATACAATACTAGAATTACTCGTAACTTTTACCCACTGTCTCTTGAGCATTGTAACTCTAATTGGTCTCTTTATGAACCATTTAGAATCCTGTGTGCAGATTATAACAATCTGTACAGAGTGATTAGTTTCAACTGTTCTTTAGATTGTATTAAATCTTCCATTTTAACACACTAACTATAACTAACTTAATAAACTAACAAAATAACTAATCTACCGCTCTGATTGGGTTTTGTTTTTCTGGGTTTTCCCCAATCAATATTTCAACAAATGTTGGGCCTTAAATTTCTTTAATTTTATAATTTTTATTTTCTTTTCCCCAATTTAAATTTAAATTTAAAATATAATTTTAAACTTTTAAATTATTTTTATATTGTAACTTAAATATTAAATATGGCGACTGATCATAGTCTGACATTAAATAAATAAATAAAAAATAAACATTGGAAATAAATTCAAGGCGCGTCTGGGATATATTCGGCTGAACTCGACTGTGTTTTTATTTTTTTTCTCTGCTGTCACAATTACTCTTAGCTGCAATTGCTGAAGGTTAGCAAACAAATTCTAGACGCTTAGCAGACGCAACACGCAAGCAAGACAGGAAGAGAGTAAGAGCAAGAGAGAGAGAGAGAGCGAGAGACAGAGTGAGTAAGAAAGAGCAAGAGAGAGAGAGAGAGCGAGAGACAGAGTGAGTAAGAAAGAGCAAGAGAGAAACCCATGTGACGGCAGCTTTGTCTTCATTTCAAAATTGTGGCTTGAACTCATTTATTTATATTCTGATTTCTGACCAACACCACACCTCCAAACTCTGCCAGGCCAAAGCCGCTCCATCCTCTACCCCACCCTTCTCACAACTTCTTGACTTCTCAGTTCTCAGTTGGCCTGTCGTCATTATCATTATGGGCTGTACACTTCTCTTGGCCAACTTGAGTTATTTCCCATTTGGCAATTTCGACTTTTCGACTTCAACGCCAACTGCTGTTACTGCTGTTGCTGTTGTTAGTATCAGATCCAACTGAGATCAAAGCCACAACTATTGGAAATTTCTTACAACTTTTGGCACGAGGAAGAGTGAACAAGAAAGAAAATGTCAGTCGGGCATGCCGACCGTGTAATACCCTCTGAACTTCGTTTCCAATTAGATGAGTTCAAATTGGAGTAGCTGCTGCAAGAACTTAAAATGCACACATAGTTGTATGTCTATCTCTTTCACACAGTGCAATGCACGTGGTTATGCCTTGCTTGAAGGTAACGATTTTCGTTGTATGAAAAACTTTTTCAATTATAGTCCAATTTTGATGAAATTTTCACAATCGTTTGATATTGTTTGTCTGCAAGTATATGCTAAGTTACAAATTTATACGTTAAGAAATAAGTGAGCCAGCGGTTTGCAAAGTTACAATGTAAATGTGCTTTTGGTGAGCGAAAGAGGCGTGGCATCGAACAAATTTTGATGACATTATCTTTATATTGCATCTAGTAACCTGCATGCCAAAATTGGAGTCCCTAGGTGTTATATTCACTGAGATATTTACCAAAAACATGTATTTTATCCGAGGTATGTCTGGTTTTTCGCTTATTGTGGGCGAATGGGGCGTGGCAAATTAAACAAACTTGTATTGACTGACTAAATATGTGATCGATACTGACTAAAACGGATATTGTAGCTCTTACCATCTCTGAGATCTGTTTGTTCATACGGACAGACGGACAGACGGATAGACGGATAGACGGACATGGCTATATCGACTTGGCTGTTGATGCTGATCAAGAATATATATACTTTATGGGGTCTGCCACGCCTCCTTCTGCTTGTTACATACTTTTCACAAACCCAATATACCCCTCAGAGGGTATAAAAAGATATATAGGGAAGGTAGAAGAGGTACATAGAAGAGAAGATACATATGTACGTCTCGTAGACGCTGCTGTTTATTATTAGCAGCAGTCAATTCATATTACAGTAAATACAAATAACAACAGCGACAGCCCTTTTGCACTGGGCCAACAAATATTCCAACTGGGCTTGAAGCAAATCCACAGTTGCTGCAACGCACCAACAAGAAGAGCAACCACATGGACCACGATGATGCTGATGATGATGATTATGGGTTATGCTCGTCTAGGTATTCATTTGGGCCACGCAGCATATTTTTTTTTGTTTTTTTGGGGTGTGTACGCAGACAAAGTTGGTAACAACAACAACAAGAAAAACAGCAACGAGGCGACAGAGGAAAGTGAAAAGCCTTAATTTGTTATAGACCAAAGACAATAACAACAACGCTGATGCCAGCCATTGGTTTATTTTTAAAGCCATTTAAGTGGCTCTGACTAGAGTGTTGCAATTCCTGTTGTTGTAATTCGTGTTGTTGTTGTTCTATGAGCACGTACATGTACATTCATACGTAGAACGTACATTGTTCTATGCACTGGACAGCTGGAAATTTTTCACTTTGCGGCTGTCAAATGGGGAAACTTCGACAGCTCTCGAAGAGGGCAAGGGCGCCAATTGCAACAAAAAGCACCACCAGCAGAAGAGCACCACAGTACTACTAGGGCATGGCTGTTGGAAATAATATAAACTTAAATATTATATCGAAAATTTTTTTTTATTTCGCAGAAGAAACTTGATTTGTGAACATAAGAAAGTTGATTTCAAAGACACTAATTTATAAGAAAGTTATATTAAAGTTAAAAAAGTTAAAGTTACGATTTCAAATAAAATATTATATAGGAACCACTAGCAATTTTGGAGAGCTAAAGCTTCAACAGAGACATTGAGAGTTTGGCTTGAAATCTAATTTACCAGCTGATTGCAAAATAAGTGATTTGCGAGCTTGACTGCGTGATAAGATGCAATTAGTTGTAAATCCAAAGTGCCTGGTAGATACCAACAGGATATATGTATCTGATGATTGAGGGGGGAGCAGGAGAGAGATCCGCTGGTAAAGTCACATTATGTCTTTATAATTTGTCAATACATCAAGCGCACAATAAAGCGATTATTATGAGACGCTCAAGTCACAAAGGTGGCAAGCCAAAATGCCATAAAGACAGAATCGGACTAAGAATTGGAATCTGAATGTAGCCTTTGCCAAATTCTTGAGGATTGCCAACGGCAAAGCGTCTGACGGATAGACGGGAAGGACTGACTGACTGACTGACTGACTGACTGCGTATGCAATACAATAATAATTTTATTTCAACTGATGAGAAAATTAAAGCCGCCAGCGAACCAAAAACCCAAAAGCCATCAAGTTGAAACGCAGCCTAAGCTGCTCAAAAGAGAGACGGCAGATGCAGGCTTTAACACTGCTGAAGACTGCTGAGACTACTGACTGCTGACTGTTGACTGCTGACTGCATACTGCTGTGGTGGACTGTGAACTGAGGCTTAATAACAATTCCATTAGCGGCTAATGTCTTCATTGCAAGTGTCAGTTATGGGGGCGCTGTTAAGAAGACTACAGCAACTGCGTGAGTTATAGAGAAGGGAGAGAAACTTCAACCTGACGCTAAACTGACTGCACGGTCGCTGCCTACGTTGTGTTATCACCACCACCAGCAACAGCAACTGTTACTCCTGCTGCTCCTCATCCTGCAGCTGCCGTGAATCTCGTCTTGCATGTCAGTTTAACACTTTGGGTGAAACTCTTCATCGTTCAAGTCTTCCACACACAGCGAAAATCCTTTTGAAGTTCGCAAGTTTTTTGCTTGCGCTGCGCTTCTTCTTTTATTATAGCGCACGCTTGATTATTGTCCAAATTTATTGCAAAATGTCCGCACTAATAAGCTCGTTCTCAACTCGTCTTTACCTCATCACCTCACTCCTCTCTCTCTGCCCATCTGTCTGTCTGTCTCTATCATTTTCTTTGCTGAGCTCTGTGCACACTGGAATTAGCATTCAAGTGTTGTCAACTACTCACCGTAAAAAGTGGAAAAAAACAGGACAAAATAGCTAAGAAAATGGGATATTAAAGGCTAAACTTTTAAAGCTAAATGTACTAGAAAAGAAGACTGTACAAAAATATTGTTGCTGTTTTTATTATTCAAATATATTTTCTATCTTAAAGACCTCAGTAGCATTATCTACATATTCTTCACTTGCTATAAACCTTTTCCTAACTTGAAGTCTATTTTCTTTCCCTTTATTAGGTCGCCTCAATACGAATCTCACCGTGCTCGTTTGGAATCAGTCCAAAAACAATTTTTAATTTTTGCTCATCGGGGCCTGAGCTGGAATTTAGATATACAGTTGCCATCTTATTCAAGCAGACTGCTGTTACTAAATCTTTCCTCTCTTACTAACCGTAGAACTATGGTTGGTGTTATATTCTTGAATAATTTACTTCAGCGTCATATATTGACTCTGTAAGTTTATTGAACAGACTTAACATCAACGTAGTACCTACTAGAATTACTCGTAACTTCTACCCACTGTCTCTTGAGCATTGTAACTCTAATTAGGTCTCTTCATTCAACCATTTAGAATCCTGTGTTCAGATTATAACAATCTGGACAGAGTGATTAGTTTCAACTGTTCTTTAGATTGTATTAAATCTTCCATTTTAACACACTTAACTAACTTAACAAAATAACTAATCTACCGGTCTGATTGGGTTTTTTTTCTGGGTTTTCCCCAATCAATATTTCAACAAATGTTGGGCCTTAAATTTTTTTAATTTTTATTTTCTTTTCCCCAGTTTAAATTTAAATTTAAATTCAAAAAATATATTTTTAAACTTTTAAATTATTTTTATATTGTAACTTCAATATTATATTAATATTAATATTAATATGTCGTCTGACATTAAATAAATAAATAAACATTTCGTTTTTAGCGATAGAACACTTTTGCCCCATACTGTAAAAAGGAAATAAATAAATTTTTGCAAGAAAAAGCTAAAAATGGCAACACTGAATGATCCAAGTGAGCAACAAATGCGAATATAATTGCCAACACGAAAAATATGTTAACTGATCACAAGCGGGAAGATGGAAGAGAGAAGAGCGGAGAGAGAAGAGCGGAGAGCAGGCAAGTGTGGACAGTGGGTAGGGGAATTGGCTAATTGCCGACATGATTGGCGCAGTCGCAGTCGCAAAACTCAACTCAACTCAACTCACTTTGCTATAATAAAGAGATTTTTGTGTTTTGCAGTGAGTAGTAGTAAAGCGCAAGTTCGTTGCCTAAGTCTTTTGTTTTTGGTCAGCGTACATTTCCGGTTCCGTTCGCAACGGGGATGCGCAACTCTGAGCAGTTTTAGCGCCGCTTTTGATCCACAATCGTAAGGAGAGATATAGACAGCCTTAGTGTGCATCAAAGAGCAGATTCCGACGACGACGACGACGACGACGACGCTGCAAAATGAAATTCGATACGTTTGTAGGGACATCACTGGCGCCGTTTCCCCCCTTTCCAACCATTCCCCGTACTTTTCTCAGTCCTCTCCTCTCCTTTTGCACTCCTGCCACCACCCAGCAGATTATTGCGCAAAAAGATGAGTTGAGCTTGTATTTCAAACATACTGAACTGAATCCCAATTCCAAACCCTATTTTGTTCACGATGACGATGACGATGATGATCCCAATCCCAATGCAGGGCAACAGAAATCCATTAGAGACTGACAACGGCAACAACAACAACAGCAACAACAACAACAGCAACAACAACAACAGCAACAACAACACTGCATAATGACTATGGCTGGCTATAATGGCAATGTTCTTGCCAATAGAATCATTGGCCATCCAGACATCCAGCCAACCAACCAACCAACCTTCCATCTATCCACAAAGATGAACAACTTCAAACTCAACTTGAGCATGGAAGTGTCACAAATAAATATCGATATAAATATCGGAACATGCACAAATGCAATTTTTTATCGAAAAATATTTAAAAATCTATTTTCTTCTCAACGCCAATACAAAATATTTATTGTTTGTGTTGAAACATAGATTCATTTTGGGTGCATGTCATAACGTCCATGGGCAAAATGCATCAAGAGTCAATGAGCTTACCGAAATGAATTTACTTTTCATTTTCTTATCTCTCTAAGCATTTTTCAAGCTTTCTTCTGAGTTAGTTTATCATTGATCTTTTAACAAAGTGAACGCGAAATGAATGCTGTTTCTTACTATTATAAAATTGTTGCTGGATTTCGAAAAAATTCGAAGTTGTTGCATCTCACAACTCAGCAATTGCTCTACTCTAGTTGAAAGTAGTGAAAATATTTACCAATAAAATATGAATTTATTATTATTTAACAGCAACATTTATTTGGAAAAGGATGCTTGCAACAATTTTATTTCAAAAACTACTATTTATAAAGTAAAGAAATAATGAAAATTTGTATAAAAAAAATATCGCGCGCTAAGATTGCCTCAATTCAAATATTTTTTATTTCAAAAACTATTTATTAAGATAAGAAAGAAAGACACAAATTTAAAATCAAATTTCAAATATATTTAAAAAATTGAATACATAAAACTAGGAGCTGTGTAAAGCAACCTTTGGGGTTTTATTTTCCAATTAAATTAAAATAAGACCCCAAGACTAAAATAAAATAGTTTAGATTCGGGCGTTATGACATGTACCCATTAATTTTACATCTAGACAAAACTTTGATATAATTTTCTTTGCCATTTTGTGAACTTTCTTGGTTTTTAAGATTTGTCAACCGAACTTAACAATGAATCGGAGATAAGAGTATATATATCTTATTGATTTTTTGTTACTTATAAGATGCTAAAATACCGATAGTTAAATAAATGTCCATCACTAAACTGAAGCCCAATTCCAATAGCAATGCCGCACAAAAGCAAAACCATTAAAATATAATAATAGCTGCCATAGAGCTGCAAATGTTGTGGCTTGTTGTTGCCAGTTGTGTTGTGTTGCTCCCCCCCCCCCACTGGGGGCAGCAGCAACGGTAATAACGACAGCAGCAGATGCAGTAGCTGCAATGGCCAAACAATTTGGACATGACACACACCAAGGAATCAACGACAGCAGCAGCAGTTGCTGTGATGCTACGATGATCGAATCTCATAATGCAGCCAAGCGAGTGGGAGTGGAAAGAGGAAGAAAGAGTGTAATAGAGAAAGAGGCGAGCAAGGGGGAGAATGGGGGAGAGAGAGGGAGCTGCTGCAGTGGCACGTCAAAGCTAAACAAGAACAATCTATCCAAATGTCCATCTATTGAGCAGATAAAGCTGCACCATCGCCATTTTCATCTCTGTCACTGTTTGCTAACTCTTTCCCGCACTCCCTCTCTCTCTCTCTCTCTCTCTTGCTATTTCCCCTCTTGTCTTCCTCCTTCCCCATCTGTTTCTAAATTTCTCTGTTGAGTTCTGCGCGTGTGTCTAGGGATTTGTGTGAGCTTTACACTTTGCGCAATCCTCAACTGCTGCTGCCGACTCCCGACTGACTACAAACGGCGGCTGATGAAGATTAGCTCATCTTCCCCTCCACTACTCACTCGCCCCTATCCTTTTCGCACACTCCCCTGCACTGCTTTAACCCCTTTCAAACAGAACTAGCTAACTTTACGTTGCTGCTGTTGCTGTTGCTGCTGTTGTTGCTGTTGCTGTTGCTGACATTGATGTGCCACCAGCAACATGCAGCAGATTTTTGCTGCCATTGTTCCCAACGCGCCATTGAATCTCTTTCATTGTTGCTGTTGTTGCTTTTGTTGTTGTTGTTGTTGTTGTCCTTTTAGCATCAAAAGAGATTTGCATTTTATCTCTCATTGCATTCGCCAGCGGAAATAACAAAATTTAACAACAACAACAACAACATCGACTGCTAACTTGAAGCTAGACAGCAGCAGCGTCGTCATTGTCGTTGTCATTGTCGTTGTCGCTCTTTGATACCCGCTGACAGACAGTCCAGACATTTGCTCAGTTTCTCGATTGAAGCTTTGCTTGCTCGCTTGGCAAGCCGGGAGAGCAGGAGCAGAAGCAGGATCCACAGGAGCAGCAGCAACAACAGCCACTGTCGAATGTTCAGCCATTTTCGGTGGCCTGTCAGTTAATTGAAATATTCGTGCTGCTGTCTCACACTGGTCGCTACGAAATATAAGTTAATATACACTAGTCGGCATATTTATTTTGACAACACTTAAAGTGAAATCTACTTAAAATTTTAACTTACTTTGAAAGAAGTTTGGTATCAATGGATAGGTCACTTCAATTCCGTTTTAATAATATATAATGCTTCTTAACCCATTGAGTACACGTGGAATATTTTCAATTCTTGCAAAGGTCTAATTTTTAAACTTTTTCCCCCGGGCTAAAACAAAAAATGTTTAAATGCAAAAAGTTTCTCCAAAAGAATCTATTAGAGATGGGAAAATTTTTTTATTTTTTTATGATTTTTTGAAAATTGATATTTAACCCATTTTTAACTACTTTTCATTAAAATAGTCACTTATAAAAAATACTTGCGAAGAGATTTTTGAAAACATTTTTTTCCATCCCTAATAGATTCTTTTGGAGAAACTTTTTGCATTCAAACATTTTTTGATTTTGCCCGGGGGAAAAAGTGTCCTATCCATTGATATCAAACTTCTTTCAAAGTAAGTTAAAATTTTAAGTAGATTTCACTTTAAGTGTTGTCAAAATAAATATGCCGACTAGTGTATGTTGGTTTTTATATATCTTATATGTTTCTTAATATTGTCTTTATTATCATCTCAATTTTTAGCAATGTCAATGGCGCTGTAGCAACTCATTAAAGCTTCGCTTAGGCATCAAAACAGCAGCGATTTGCATTGAAGCGGTGCAAAACTAAGCGGTGATCAAACATAAAACGTGTTAATGTGCCAAATGAAACGATGCAAACTGTTGAGTTGTCAGTGGAATCCACATGTGAATGTGAATGTGAATATGAATGTGAATGTGGCTTTAGAGCTTGTAGCTCTGTTTGGGAGGCAAACGACAGAGGCTCTGCCACAAGATGCCAGAAGCAGCCAGAAGAGCTACCCGCTGTGCCACAAAGTTAAACAGAATCAATTTATAAATCAGCGCACTCTGCGCGGCTTTAAAGGTCAGCGATAACAACAACAGCAGCAGCAGCAGCAATTGGCAGCAGCAGCAACTGGCAGCAGCAGCAACTGGCAACTGGCAGCAGCAGCAACCTCTATTTGTTGTCTCGCTCCCTCATGGTAAGCTGGTAAGGGGATTGGCTGGACTCTTGTCCCGCGATGAGCAATTTATTGTGTCAAACTCAATTATACTCGTGTGATATTTTTGTTGCCCACAAAATAAAATAAAATAAAGCAACAACACTCGGCACAAAAAGGAGCAACCTAAATTCTCGAAATGCTGCAACTTTTGGCCCGCAAGAGAAATACAACAACAACAACAACAGCAAACAGAAACAGAAACAAAACCAAAGACAGCAGAGAACTGCAAACTGAACTGCAAACTGCAAACTGAGAACTGCAACCGAAATGCAAGAAAATCGAGTAAAAAGTTTCAGATAAATGAGCTGAATCTTTTTTGGCGAAAGGCGCAATTCAACTGCCAAAAAATAACAAAAGCCCAAAAAAAAAGTCAAACAGCAGACAAAAAAACAAAAAGTAACGAAAAGGGAAGACAACAACAACGAACAGAACAAAAAGTACTAAGCAGCCAAAAGCAACAACAATTGAACGATTCTTTAATGCGCTACAATAAATTATATGAAGAAGTCTTAAATATGTAAAGAAGAATTTCTAATAAGAATTTATTTATTTATTTAATGTCAGACTATGACCAGTCGACATATTTAATATTAAAGTTACAATATAAAAATAATTTAAAAGTTTAAAATTATATTTTAAACTTAAATTTAAATTTAAACTGGGAAAAAGAAAATAAAAATTAAAAAATTAAAAAAATTTAAGGCCCAACATTTGTTGAAATATTGATTGGGGAAAACCAAGAAATAGAAACCCAATCAGAGCGGTTGATTAGTTATTTTGTTAGTTTGTTAAGTTAGTTAAGTGTGTTAAAATGGAAGATTTAATACAATCTAAAGAACAGTTTAAACTAATCACTCTGTACAGATTGTTATTAATCTGCACACAGGATTCTAAATGGTTTAGTAAAGAGACCAATTAGAGTTACAAAATTTATTTGAAAATTTATAATATAGGCTTCATAAACAAAATCTAATTTAATTCCCAATCGACAGTGCAAAATACAAATTAATATTAAACAAATTTAGTTAAAATAAATTTTTTAAGTTTTATTAAAACTTTAATGCGCTACAATATGGAGAAGACTAAATTATGTAAACCAAAATTTATACTAAAAATTACAAAATTTATTTGAAAATTTATAATATAAGCTTTATGAGCAAACTATAATTTAATTTAATTCTTAATCGACAGAGCAAAATACAAACTAATATTTAAAAAATTATTTAAAATACATTTTTAGATTTTATTAAAACTTTTTCAAGAATTTTTTCTCGATTGCAGTTGCAGCTCATTCGGGCGACTTGCAGTGGCAACTCCTCAGCAATTGGTTAACTAAAACAGAAGTTCAACTGCAGCTAAAAACCACAAGTCCCCGTAACCGTTCCCTTTTCGTTTACCCCCCCCCCCCCCCCCCCACTGCATTTCGCCTTCTACTTTTCCAGTTTACTCTGCTGCTGCTGCTGCTGCTCCCATGCGGCGGCTCGCGACCAGGCAACACTCACTTTTTTGTTGTTGTGCACTGGGAAGGAAGCCAAGAATTTCACGTTGACACTTTTAAGTGGACATCAAGCAGTTTGCGCATATTTCCATCCCTCTCTCTCTCTCTCTCTCTCTGTCCAGAAAACCGTACCGCATCGAACCGACCCCAAGTCTGTCCCTTTCCCTGCCTCTGCCTTGTTCGGTGCCCCACCCAATCAGTCAGAGCCACAGCTGCAGCTGCAGAGACACAACAACAACAACAACAACAACACAGGGCAGCTTTAAGAAACAGAGAGTTTAAATTCGACTCTTTTGGCTCTTTTGGAAATTTACAGTTGAGACTTGGTGGAAACCCTAGAGAAAGAAGGGGAAAGACGCGGGGGGAGGGGGTGCGAGTTATGCGATCTTTGGACTCTTAACGATTCGCTTTTGTTGTTTTTTGTTTTTTTGTTATTGAAGACTCTTATTATACCCTGTACGAAAGCTTTTAGAGGCATATGCGAATTTATGAAATATATAAAGTAAAGTATTAAATCTTCCATTTTAACACACTTAACAAACTTAACGAAACTAACAAAATAACTAATCTACCGGTCTGATTGGGTTTTTTTTCTGGGTTTTCCCCAATCAATATTTCAACAAATGTTGGGCCTTAAATTTTTTTTAATTTTTAATTTTTATTTTGTTTTTCCCAGTTTAAATTTAAATTTAAATTTAAAATATAATTTTAAACTTTTTAATTATTTTGATATTGTAACTTTAATATTCAATATGTTTTTTTCTGGGTTTTCCCCAATCAATATTACAACAAATGTTGGGCCTTAAATTTTTATAATTTTTTAATTTTTATTTTCTTTTCCCCAGTTTAAATTAAAATTTAAATTTAAAATAAAATTTTAAGCTTTTAAATTATTATACCCTGTACGAGGGCTTTTAGAGGCATTTCCAAACTTATAAAATATATAAAAAAAAATTTTTTAATTTTTATTTTCTTTTCCCCAGTTTAAATTTAAATTTAAAATATAATTTTAAACTTTTAAATTATTTTTATATTGTAACTTTAATATTAAATATGTCGACTGATCTGATAGTCTGACATTAAATAAATAAATAAATATCAGGGTAAGAAGTTTAATGGCTATCCTACGATTTATAGGAGTTTTATAAAGATCGTCCTTTAAATCATATTGTTCGATCAAACTTATCATGCTATCTTATTCTCTTATCTCTTAATGTAAGCTCCAAAAGGTATATAATTTTTTAAATTGTAGTGTATCAATTTGTTGGCTTAACAAACCCTAACTTTTCTGGCTTATTTTGTTAGCGGTCTTGTCCTGTCTGTCCGCAGGGTCAGAAATTCAGTTAATTTAGCGAGAAATGTACAAAAGTTGTCAGCAGAACTGTGAGAAGGACAGAAGGACAGAGGAAGAAGAAGAAGCAGTAGAAGAAGGGGAGGTCAGCACACAAAGAGGTTGAGTTGAGTTCAAAGCAATCTGCAGTCAATTCTTCAGAGTCTTCTATCAAAAGAAAACAGTGCATTGCAAATATGCGAAACAGTTGCATCAAAGGACACAATTAGGCTCTACTTTTCTTCGTCTCTCCGTCTCTCTGTCTCTCTGTCTCTCTCTCTCTCTCTGTCTCTGTCCCTCTTGATTCCAACGATAATGTTTTATTTGGTAGAAGTAAGTCTCATCAAAGGGTTTTTGGGATCTCAAAAGCCGACTATAAATCTTTGACAATATAAACAAAATCCAGGAACGGAATTTTTATTGCATATTATTGCAAACTTGCGACTGCATTTCGCATTTCACAGTTTTCGCAGAAGTAACAAAAAAAAGCAACAACAACAAAAAGCTACAAACAAACAGCAAACAAAAGTATTGAATTTCATTTCCTGTGTGCTAAAGATTCCTATAGAAAGAAAGACCCGTTCACTTGTCATTATGATTCTGAACAATGCCAAATTTGTGTGTGACCTCCGCCTCAAAGATCAACTCCTCAACTCTCCCTCCCTTTCTTCTCTCTATCTCTCTCTCCTTTTGAAATCAGATCCTTTGGTGAAAATCATTCGCACAATCAGCGCACACAAATCGTAACGATTTCTCATTTTAATCAATTAAAAAGAACAAAAAACACAAAAAAAAAAAAGAAAAACAGTCAACGGTTTCTCGATTCTCAATTCTCGATGATTTTCGCTGTTGATTTCGCCAAAGAAACTAACTGTAAAACGCTGACACTTGCCGAAAAAATGCCCAAAATGTTTCGAAACAGAATCCGACTCCAAATTCTCAACTCAACTCGAAGTTGCAGTTTGGAGTTGGAGTCAAAGTTGCAGTCTGCAGTCTCAGAGCAGTTTGTTTGATTAATGAGGTGAAATGTTGTGAAATATTGTCGGTTTGCTCAGTGCTGTGTGTGTAAAGGGCGTGACAGCCGAAAAAGGGCGGTGAAGAATGTGGGTAGGCACAAGAAGGGAAGGCAGAAAGGGTTAAGAAAGAAATATTAAATGGAAATCAATACTTGCCTGATTCCTTTGCCCCTTTATGCATGCCTCCCACACCTAACCATAACCATTCCAAATATGGTAAGACAGATACAACAACATAGTTATGTATAGTATTTATATATTTAGATACATATGTGGTACTATAAAGAAAGCTCTTTACTGCCAGACCACCTATGCACATGCTTTTGTATTTCAACCAATTCAATTTTAATTTACAATGTAATAAAAGATAAACAAATGTTTCTGGATTTTAATTAAGAAACACTTCAAGTATTTGCGATCTATTTGTTGTAAGCGTCAGTATAAAAAGTGCTTTTTAAATGGACTCCAAACAGAAACCTGAGACCAAAGCTCACAACTCTCTCGATTGCAGGTGTTCCCAAATAGTGGACTCCAAAACTTTTCAGCAACTGACTGTCTAGTTGTCCGACTGTCCGACTGTCCGACTGTCGAGTTTTTTAGAGCATGTTCGAACAAAGCGTGGAAAACGCAATTGAGGTGAAACTAAATCAATAACCACGCAGCGTATACTTAATCAAGACATAACGCACAACCGTTTAATCATATAACTATTACATATATACTAAATGCACCATTACACGACTGTAAGCGACTCTGTATATAATAAATTATATAATAAGCAATCTTAGTTTTTGATTGGTAAAATCAGCAGGAATTTTTACACTTTTACCAGGTCTAAATGAAATTTATAGTAACAATTTTAACACTATTCCTAGCATAAATTAAATTTATAGTTACATTTTTTAATCTTTCAAATCTAGTTTTTTATACAGACACCTCTCTATGCTTCTTTAAGCTACAGGGTCTAAGCAGTCTATAAAAAATATATATATATACCTAGCACTATTGGCAATTCCCAAAGCTAATGATTATCATGATTAAAATGATTAGAGCCACAACAACAGCAGCTGCAGTAGAGCAGCAGCAGATGTTGCCACAAGCCACAATTGGATATTCGAATGCGCCAGTTTAGCAATCGATAATCGATTGGCTGGCGAAAGTCGATCGATTAGATCCAGACCGATAGATATACATACATATCCCAGGGGCAATCGTTTCACACTTCTATAAAAACGCAACAATAGCAGAAGCATCACAGCAACAATATTCCATTGTCGTGGCAAACGGCCTGACCCAGTTTTTTATTTTTGTCTTCTTTTCTATTATTATTTTTGCTGTTTTTTTTTCGAATTCGACTTGAATAAATATATGGCACTGTGCTGCAGTGGTTCAATGTTGGTTCAACTAGTAGACAGCAGCAGGCAACAGGCAACGTGCAACGTGCAACTGGCAATCGCATTAAATTCTAATAATTCGCTATTATGACATGATAGTCACGTATTAAGCCAAACAGCAAACAGCACAGCAAACTGTAACCAAAACAGCAAACAGCAATAGCAAATTATGAGACGGCCCACAACCGGTTAGTCAGCTAGTAGACCACAAGCCCCAAAAAACAGACTCCAAATAAAGCTAATGAATCGAGATGGAACGACGACAACAGATCCTGTACTTTAAATTTAAACAAACTTTATTTTAAAACTTTTAGTCAAGATCGTAGGCTACAAAGAACTCGAAAAAGAAATCAGATCAGAAAAAAAAGCTATACTATAATATTTTACAGAAGATCTGCATATTCTTGTGTTTTAAAGTTAGATGTACTATAAAATCATTTTAAGCAACTTATTATATATACACTAGTCGGCATATATTTATTTAGACAACACTTAAAGTGAAATCTACTTAAAATTTAAACTTACTTCGAAAGAAGTTTGGTATCAATGGATATAGGTCACTTCAATTCCGTTTTAATAATACATAATGCTTCTTAACCCATTGAGTACACGTGGAATATTTTCAATTCTTGCAAAGGTCTAATTTTTAAACTTTTTCCCCCGGGCTAAAACAAAAAATGTTTGAATGCAAAAATATTCTCCAAAAGAATCTATTAGTGATGGTAAAAAATTTTCAAAAATCTCTTCGCATGTATTTTTTATGATTTTTCGAAAATTGATATTTAACTCATTTTCAACTACACTAGTCGGCATATTTATTTTGACAACACTTAAACTTCTTTCGAAGTAAGTTTAAATTTTAAGTAGATTTCACTTTAAGTGTTGTCCAAATAAATATGTCGACTGGTGTTCATTTATAGTTGCACTGATCACTTTTAAAGTTGTAAAATATTTTGGGGTTCCCAACATTAACAAAGCTTTGAAATTCTGAATCAACAGACGGAGATAAAACTTATAAAGATTAAGATTTTTCTTAAGTATTTAAATTTAGCAAACAATACAAAATATTAAAATTCCGCTTTGCTATAATTCTTAGATGATTCGTGATCCCTTTTAGGCTGTGCTCCGAGATACCCCTTTTGCTCTTTTAAGTGCTGGGTCTAAATAGACCCAAAAAAAAACTCACAAGTCAGCGTCAAAGTTGTTGCGATTGAGAAAAATTAAAATGAATGCGCAAAATGCCAAAATATTTGAGGCAAAAACAGAATTTGCATTCGCATCGTAAAACTGGCCCAAAAACCAAAAAACCAATCTGAGCTCAATGCTCGTGCCACATGTGGCAAGAAGTGTGGGACACACACGGGTGTGGAGGGAGGGAGGGAGGTAGGTTACACTCTTGCCACATACGTTTGGCAAAGTAATGCTTTGATTTTGGCATACGGGCATCAAACATGGGAAACGCAAAAAGCATTTGCATAACAAAGGCGCAAGACTTGGCGCCTTCGGGCAAGTAAACAACAACAAAAAAATCCCTCCCCCCACCACCCTACCATCCCCTTACCCCTTACCCCCCACTTACCAATAAATCCATACCCTCTATCCCCCGCTAGCCAAAGAAAAAAATAGTGAACTGTATGTTTATGCAGCTAAGCAGCCATTTTGGCATTTTGGTAAGTTGCGTTGACACATTGTGTTGCAGTTGCCAGTTGCCGTTGCAGTTGCCGTTGCCGTTGCCGTTGCAGTTGCAGTTGCAATTTCAGTTGCTGCTGAAGCGTTGAAAGCCCACACACAGTAAGACACACACTGCTCCGCTGCTGAGATCGATTTGTGCGCTTTAATTTGTTGCCAAAATATGCCTCACACACGAATTGTGTTGTTGTTGCTCAAATTTATTAAATTTATGCTGTAATGACACTAGCCTAAAGTCAATTACGTTTAAGGGTTTTCTTTTGGCAGCCCAAAGCTATAAGATTCCGGTTGCTTCTAGGCTTTCCTGGCATATTTGACTTATACTCAAGCCCAATAACAAATGTTAGACAAGAGAGATAATGTAAGTCGGGCATGCCGACCGTGTAATACCCTCTGAGCTTCGTTTCCAATTATATGAGTTCAAATTGGAGTAGCTGCAGCAAGAACTTAACATGCACACATATTTGTATGTCTATCTCGCTCGCACAGTGCAATGCACGTGGCTATTCCTTGCTTGAAAGTAACGATTTTCGTTGTTTGAAAAACTTTTTTATTTATAGTCCGATTGTGAAATTTTCACAATCGTTTGATATTATTTGTCTGCAAATAAATGCTAAGTAACAAAAGTATACGTTAAGAAATAAGTGAGCCAGCAGCAAGCAAAGTTACAACTCAATTGAGCTTTTGGTGGGCGAAGGAGGTGTGGCATCCAAAAAATGGCATTGATGGCATTATCTTTATATTGCAAATAGCAACCTGTATGCCAAAATTGGTGACCCTAGGTGTTATAGTTATCGAGATATTCGCCAAAAACATGTATTTAATACGAGGTATGTCTGGTTTTTCGGTAATTGTGGGCGAATGGGGCGTGGCATCAAAAAAAGGGAAACAAACTTGTATTGACTGACTAAATATGTGGTCGATACTGACTAAAATAAATATTGTAGCTCTTACCATCTCTGAGATCTGTTTGTTCATACGGACAGACGGACAGACGGACATGGCTATATTGACTCGGCTGTTGATGCTGATCAAGAATATATATACTTTATGGGGTCTGCCACGCCTCCTTCTGCCTGTTACATACTTCTGACAAACCTAATATACCCTTCAGAGGTTATAATAAATATATTTCATTTATATTCTTAGCTTGATTAGCATTTTCCAAGTGTTGCTGTTGTTGTTGTTGTAGTTGCTAAAGTGTTGCTGCACCCGCGCTAGTGGCGAAACTTGAACTTCGACTTTCAAAATAGCCAGCGACAGCAGCAACACTAACAACAGCAACAGAAACAGCGACAGCTGACTAATGAGAGAATTATGCAAAAAGATAGAACGGCAAAAAAAAGGCTGGGAGAACGCTGCGTATGCGCAACAGCACAGCAGGAAGCAGCTGAAAATCTGGCTTATTAGCGCCATTGATGGCGGTGTCTAATCGGAGCAATGCCTGGTGAATGGCAACTGCAGCAACAGCAGCAGCAGCAACTAACAACAGCAACAACAACTATCAATGTATCAACGAGTGCGCAAGCAAAACGGCAACAACATGAACACATCTTATCAGGCAACCAATTAAGACAGAAAACCCAAAAAACTTAACTCGAAAATCGCAATGAAAATCAACAGCAAGCGACAAGTCACAATTTAATTTGATTTGCCAGTGCGTTGGAGAGGGGGGAAAGAGGTGCAGTTTTTTAGGTGCTTGTAGTATTCGATTTTATTTGCGATTAAGACAGTAAAAAAAAAAACTAATTGAAAAGACAACTCGACTGCTGCAAACCCTGGAATATAGTGATTAAGTGGAATATGCAGAAATATTCTACAAGCCTTGCTTAAATATCAAGTAAGTACACTAGTAGGCATAAATATTTAGACAACACTTAAAGCTAAATCTACTTACTACTTTTAAAATGTGTCAAGAGCGACTATTTTGATGAAAAGTAGGTAAAAATGGGTTAAATATCAATTTTCAAAAAATCATAAAAAATACATGCAAAGAGATTTTTGAAAATATTTTTTTTCCATCACTAATAGATTCTTTTGGAGAATCTTTTAGCATTCAAACATTTTTTTGTTTTAGCCCCCGGGGGAAAAAGTTTAAAAATTAGAATTTTGCAAGAATTGAAAATATTCCACGTGTACTCAATGGGTTAAGAAGCATTATGTATTATTAAAACGGAATTGAAGTGACCTATCCATTGATACCGAAACTTCTTTCGAAGTAAGTTTTAATTTTAAATAGATTTCACTTTAAGTGTTGGGAAGTCTAGCAACCCAGCTGATTCTGTATCTCTCTCTAACGTACAGCATGTAGAGTCTACTTTGAAGCTATTGACTGTTGAGTGGCCATGTAATGAGCGACGCATGACATGGCCAATGACAATTGCCAATTGGCTATGGACTGTTGACTGTTGACTGTTTGCCTATTGCCAATTGGCAATTGGCAATTTTAAGCTGTGGCTGCCACCTGCTGTTGTTGTTGTTGACGTTGCTATTGCTGTTGCTGTTGTCTTGTTGTTGCCTGTAAGACACTCAAGAACATGTCACAACAGTCAGCTGCAATTGGCCATAATTTCAGATCAAATCACAGACTATGAAGGTCGCAGAGTAGACAGCTAAATAAAAGGAGTCAAGCTAAAGTAGAGAGACAAAGAGAGACCGAGAGAGAGAGAGTGAGAGAGAACTAGATAAAGCGAGACATAGAGATAGACAGCAACTAATTGTATTGCATTTGTGTATGGAACATTTAGTGCCCACACATAATTTTCAACTTTTCTCTTCTCTTTTAGCACTTTGTACCATCTTCAGTTCTCTCTCTGCATTGCCAACTGCATTTAAAGATGACCCTTATCCACAATCTATCGACAAGGACATTCACAAATTGTGTTTAAGCATTTTCATACTCGGAAATTTTAAGTATTTAAAAATAGAGAACAGATCTGGGTTTTAAGGAGCACTTTCAGCTATACTAAAATATTATAATTAGTTCACCATAAAATGTATTATTTAAATATTTTTTTTTTTTTTTTAATTAATTAATTTTATTAAACAATAATAATTTCCATATTTTAGCTTGCTGTTGCCCTAAGCAACTTATGCCAAAGTTATAAAGAGAAACATATTAAGCAAAAAAAAAAAACAAATAGCCAGGACATCAATTCTTTTTAAGCGTTTTCTTCGTCTTTTTTTGTGGTGATTTTTTGCCAAAAACATTAGGATGATTTTTTAATTTAGAGGAAATTTAAATATAGAGATAGAATTTCTAAAATTAATACTAGGTCATATCCTAAAAGGATTCAGATTAATTGCAAATGAGTATTTCTTAAAACAGAAGAGTACCTAGAGAGTTGAGTATTTTATAAATTAGAATCACTACAATTATGATTAAAAATAAAATTATACAAATCTGTTTTCCTAACTATCGCATGACTATACCGCTAAAATATCGCTATCTCTACTATCGCTGACCATCGCTAGTTGCAGCTGCGATTTTACGTTCAAAGGTTATGATGTTGTCGTGTCAACGTTTCATTATTTATTGTTGTCAAGCCGAAAAGGGTTTGCCGCCCAAAAAAAAAGAAAAAAAAAAAGAAAAAAAAAAGAAAAACAAAAGCCAACTAATGCGCCCACTCCTCCAGCTGTCTGTAGACTATTCTTTTCGCCCTCTTTCGCCTTCCGCCCTCCACCTTTCATCTAAAGTTCCTCTGCTCCTGTCAGTTATTAATGGAACGCCATTGTCTGGTTCAGCATCTTGGGTTGGAAATGCGCTCTAACGGCGCTTTGATTTCGCCTAGAAAATTAACATTCAATACAGAAAATTCTGTATATTTATTCAATGGCAAAAAAAAGACGCCAATCAACGCCCAAACAAAAAAAAACTATCCCAATGGGAGTCTCCGCTAGCTAGCTGCTGCCCCCCTCTAGCCCCTTAAAAGGGTTTTGAAAGCGAGAAAAAAGAGGAAAAAATTATGCACAATTATGCGCTGAATACAAACAGATATTAAGAACGCACGAAACCAAACTGAGACTTTTCTTCTCTACTCTTCTCGCAGCGAGGAGGACACTAGACTCTAGACACTCTTCACATGTAGGTGGCGCTGTCGAGACATCGACATTGCAAAAGGTACACAGATCTTGATACCAGATAGTCAGGCAGTCAGTCAGTCCGTCATCTTGTCTTCAGTTCTTTCTCTATCTCTCTCTCTCTCTCTCTCTCTCACTCTCTCTCTCTCTTTCTCTTTCTCTTTCTCAAATCTCGCCTCATCGCCTTCAACCTAATCGCAATCGTGCGCTTTCGCATTCTCTGATTGTTAGATGAACTCTAAAGATGAAGACGGGCCAAAAGTTTGCAGATTTGTGGATGATGTGGAGAAGACGCGTCTGCTTTCCAACTACAACAACAAGAACAACAGCAACAACAACAATAGTAACTACGTTGATTTCAATGTTTCATCTGTTGCGACTGCAGCAACAATGAGACAAACTGCTGAAGGAAAGCTACACACGAGTGAGCCCGACTGTAAGAGAACTTGTAATTAATTCTATGTAATTTAAGCTGCTTTTAAAAAAAGTTTTAAAATTATTTACACTTCCAGGCATTTTGGGGTCAAATTTTAGTATATTACTCTTAAACAAAACTGTCTTTAAATCGATATGTTTTGCTTGTTCTTGACTACATAATGTATTTGGTAGATTTTTTAAGCAAAAATTTAAGATTAAGGACCAAAAAACTAAAACTACAGATTGAAATTGGAATACTTATAGGTATATAGTATATAGGTATATAAGCAGTAACAGCCAATGCGATGATGTTTCTGTAAAAAAGTTGCAGAAAATAACATATAATTAGTACTCAATGTCATGATAAAAGAATAGGATATATAAATAACTTAACGAATCACATAATAAGCACTTATGATATCTACGCGATACTTTTGTATCTACAAATTACTTTCGTTTCCATAAGAAACTATTATGCTAGGAGATAATTTAGTAACTATGA